>CAUYON010050226.1:0-33871 GCA_963573935.1 Arctocebus calabarensis
CCAGAAGATAACTTGAATCAATTTGTAAAATTGTGTTGGCAGTCTCCAAAACTGAATGAAAAACATCTGGCTTATAAGAAATGTGAAAGAACTATAGTCTAAAGTAAAGTTGGTGTTTTTGATCTTTTCAGGGTAAACACCGATGAAAAGGTATGTTTTTCTACTTCATGTTGGTTTTCTTTTCCTGTTTATGTGTAGACTTGTTTTTACCGAGAGCCAGAGGGAAAAGATTTTCAGACCTTGTCACTACCATCCATGAAATCCATCTACTACTGAGGGCTCCTTTTGAACTGCTGCTAGTGTGATGTCACTTTGTATTATAAAAACCACCGTTGGACTCATTTACTATTATTCTGCTGCCTATAAAAACAGCCAGGTGAAAGGTAGATCTTGTGTAAGAGTTTGCAGAGTTTTTTCTGAACAATAAAGTAATACAGTACACTAGCCAAGTTCATGAAAAAGGAGTTTTGTCTAAGAAGCAGACTTGAATTCTCCAAACAGTCTCGACATTGGTAGGTTGTGAAAACCCCTCTGGAGAGCAAGTGGAGCCAGTCCCCACTGGCTGACAGTGTCCCCTGGAGCTGTCTCTGGGGTGCAGGGTTGTTTATTCCTGAGAATTGGAGCTACCGCTGCACAACATATAACAGCATGGCTGCCGAGCACAGGAGCAGATGTGGGAAATTCTGTGCCCCCAAAAGAGAGGGTGTTTGTTTGTTTGTTGCAGTTTTTGGCCGGGGCTGGGTTTGAACTTGCCACCTCTGGCATATGGGGCCGGCACCCTACTCCTTTGAGCCGCAGGCACCGCCCTGGTTTTTTTTTTTTTTTTTTTAAAGAGAGGGTGTTCAGTGCACATTGTCCAAAATTTCCTTGCCCCTCTTAGAAATTGGTTTTGGTTTCCAAATGACTTCTTCATTTAAAGATAAGAAAGTGATGGGGTCAGAGTTTATACTGTGTTTAGATCTCCCTGTGGTCACTTAAGCAAAAATCATACTCCACGGCAACCTATAATTTGGGCCTGTAAACCACTTGTAGCAGTTGTCATAAATGCATACGTTGTGAAGTAACATTGTTTCGACATTCATTTAGTTCCAGTGTGGTACAGTGAAAATGCTTTGCAGGCCAGGTATATCATTACTTATGGTATCTGAGGCTTTAAAATCTCAAGAGATACCTATCTGGTTAAATTCCATTTTAGGAGATTGAGATTGAAACGCAGAACGTTTATGTTCATTACCTCCTACCCCAGGAGAAATGGATTCAGATATGTCTTGTCTCAACAAGAATCTTGATTTAAAAAAAAAAAAAAAAAAAAAATTTGTTTTTTCTGTTGCCAAATATCATGGAAGTCGTGGGGAGTTTAGTCACATTTGGCTGTTGTGCTAAGTTCGGAAATTGAGGGGGTGATCTAGGAGGGACGTTCATACCAGCATTTTACTCACGAGTTTTAGTGGCTGCTCTTTGCCCACACCTGTATCCTACATTTGCTATTTGGACAAAACTTTGTTTCAAGTATTAAACTTCTGTTATTTTTACTTCACCCTCAACTATGAACAAGTAATATTAACATTCCTTTTGGTATTCAATAATGGAGTTTGTTTACCTATTTTATTTCAGCATGTTTTGAACAAAGATCTTTGTCTCTTTTCTGTGGAATGTGCACACAATGAATGTTTGTTAGAACCACACACAATAAAGATACTGTTTTCCTTTTCTTGCCCTGACTACAGTTATTTTAAAAAAAAAATTTTTTTTTTCTTCCAAGTAGAAGTGTTGCCTTTATAATCCTCAGGTATTCTGGAAGAAAAGGAATTGAGAAGCATACAAGTCACCTGGTTTATGCTCATATTGTGTGTCGTGCAACTTGATGGGGAGACCTATGGTTCTTTGGGCCTCTCGTCACTGCTCTTTGCTTGAAGTGAGTTTCTCATTTTATAATTGGGAGATTCAAAAAAAATCAAGGCATTTGCCATATTAATGTATGTGAAGCAGGAAGCAGCTAGATAGGGTAAGGGATCTGCCTTTGCTGAAACTGGTAAAGAGAGGCCAATACAGGGTCATAATATCTTCATCTGCAAAGCCACTCTTCAAAGGGTGGTTTTTCTTGGAAATAGCTAAACTGTTGGGGAAAATTAAACGCTGAGATTGAAGTTCTAGTGACTGTTTTATAATTACCTTTAACACATATTAACATTAGATTACCGTTGAGAGATCATTAAGGCTTGGTTATTTTCACTGTCATGAGAATTGAGGATTGCTGACAGGAAAGGATAGTCCCATTCTTGTTACCAGCATTTGGATCTAAGGTTTAACGTTCAATTCCAATAAGAATTCATTATCAGAGCACTTTCCCTGATCCTGAATATTTGGATCAGATCCTGTTGATCTGATCCTGGTTGATTCATGAAAGCCTGAGGTAGAAGATTGTGATTCCCGTTATGTAAATTGTAGGTAAGAAAGAACCACACAGCCTTAAAGTGCTGGTAAGTGATAGCGTAAATCTAATATTAGTTAGCTAAGTAGACATGTATACTTTGTCTTTCATTGCCTACTCAGCTTGATCACATACAGACCAGCATTTTAAACACTTAACTCATGAAGCATTAAGGAGAGATTAGAGTTGCTTTTCAGATGTACTGTGAGGATGCAGTTAATTAAATCATAGCTGTGTACATTAAAGCAATCATGGGGTACGATGTGCTGGTTTTGTATACAATTTGAAATACTTTCATCAAACAGGTTAATATAGCCTTCACAGCATTTTCTTAGTTATTGTTTTAAGACATTTGTATTCTACGTTTAGTAAATTTCACATGTACCCTTGCACCTTAGGTGTGGTGCCACCAATAACACTCCCCCTACCCATCCTCCCCCTCCCCTCCCCTCCCCTCTCTATCCCCTTTTCCCATATTCCTTGGTCTGTAATTGGGTTATAGCTTTCATATTAACTTGTTTTCATAGTAGGGCTGAGTATATTGGATACTTTTCCATTCTTGAGATGCTTTGCTAAGAAGAATATGTTCCAGCTAGGATGCAGTTGTAATGTCATGTGACACCTGTGTGCCATGCTATGTCTCTGATAGTTTATGAACACTGTTGATTTTTTTTGGAGACAGTTTCACTTTGTCAACCTTGGTAGAGTGCCGTTGCCTCACAGCTCACAGCAACCTCAAACTCTTGGGCTTAAATGATTCTCTTGCGTCAGCCTTTCAAGTAGCTGAGACTTACAGGCGCCTGCTACAATGCCCGGCTATTTTTGTTGTTGTTGTTGTAGTTGTCATTATTGTTTAGCAGGTCTGGTCCGGGTTAGACCCCACCAGCCCTGGTGTATGTGGCCGGCGCCCTAACCACTGAGCAATGGGCGCTAAGCAAACACTGCTGATCTTACTCTTACAGTATCCTTGTAAGGTAGGATGCCTTTTACCAGTAGCTCAGAGGCCACCTGACTTGCCTGATACCATAGAGCTACTAAGAGGTGAGCCACAGTTTAAACCTGTTTCAGTAAAGACAAGTGGTGTGAAATGAACTTCAAATCACTTGCAAAACAATGTCTTTAACAGAGACCAGTTAAAGAGAATTTAGATTTGAGCTACGTTGCTGGAAGCAACTTTTGATTAGAAGCCTTAACTGCCGATGAAATCCTTAAGCAACACAGGTTGAGAAGTCTGTGTATAACTTCACCAATCTAGGGTCCTAGGTAAGATTTAACCTGGAACAATATGTATAAATAGTTTCTAGCGAGAAGTAATTTTTGACTGATTGACTTTAGCCACTTCTGAATGGATCTCTGTGACTTTTGGAAATATGAGAAATGGAATCTTATACTTATGCATGTAATCTAGGATTTGGAAACTGTTCTTTCCAGCGTTTGAAACTGTTGTTATCATGAAGAGATGATTCAAGTTCATTGGAGAAAACAACATAGTACAAATAAAGCTGCTTGTTACAAATGTAACAAGTGTTAGTCTCAAGGAGTTTTCCTTATTATTTACCCCTGGTCCCAATCTCTGTGACTGAAATAGTGCTGTTAACTTTAGAACCACATGGAAAGAGAAAGAAATATACAAAAGAAACAAAAAAACCATACGTACTTGTGTTTCATTCTCCTTTAAGGAAGCTTATTTGGAACTCTTTATTTCAGTTTACTTTTCTGCAGTTTTTCAGAAATAGAAGTAGGATTATTTGATAGAACAGTAGAACGATATTCACAATAAAAACAAATCATCTCACCAACCTACCCACTCTGAATCGAAGGGACAAACAGAGAAGAATTGGGAGAGGCTAAGCCACGAACACAGGAAAATGAGCATTCCAAGACTGCCAGTCTGACCCCATTTTCTCTTTTGTATCTCCCCCCCCCCCATTTTGGATTTTTTCCCACCTCGTCTTACCTCATCTTGCCTCCTTTACTTTTACCTCAGCTATGCTTTTTCTTCTTTTTTTAAGAGACCAGATCTCAGGCAGCGCCTGTGGCTCAGTGGGGGGGGGGGGTGCCAGTCCCATATACTGTGGGGGGGGGACTCCAGTGATCTTCCCCCTCAACATCCCGAGTAGCTGGACTACAGGCACACAGGCTCATGTCCAGCTACCTCTTCAAGTACAAAAATGTACCCAAGAGTCTGTCCTAGATAATGGGACATGATTTGTTTATAAACTGGACCATCTCTAAGTAAACTAGTGCTTTTCTGTTTGAACATTTCTATTAACCTTCATTTAAGGCTGCATTCTACCTCTGGCCTTTCATGTGAGTCAACAAATTTGCTTTTGTCTTAAATTAGTTCAAATTTGATTTCTGAAATGGTCGTGACTCCTATGGTCACTACAACTTATCTCACCTTAAAATACTTTCCAAGGTAATGTCCCTGTAAGGGTTCTGCCTTTCCAAGTATACCTAAACTCTCAGAGGGCCAGAAATTCATTTGGTATGCCTTGCCGAGTCTCAGTATCTCTGGGAAGAAGAAATGTTCCTTACTTACAAAATACCCGCAGGTGGCCGGGTGTGGTGGCTCACACCTGTAATCCCACCACTTTGCGGGGAGGAGAGAAGATCACTTGAGCCCAGGAGTTTGAGGTTACTGTGAGTTCTCATGACACCTCTAGTCTGGGCAACAGAGTGAGACCCTTCCTAAAGAAGAAAAAAACAACACACAAATTATTTATTACTGTCATAGAGTAAGATACAGCAACCTATTTAAGCTAAATAGGTAAAAAAGAAATCACTTGTGCATCAGTAATGAAGGAGTATCTGATGGAACACAAGGGTAGGAAATGCAACTGACCCTGGTGAGGAATAAGCAGTAAGAGCCAGAGACCAACAGGAATCCAAGTGGTTACTTTAGGTTCCAAACTTCTAATGGGAATCAATTGCTAGAAGTGAGAATGTGGTTGGTCAAATAGTTTCAGAGTATCCCACCTCCGGTCCCATCGAGGGGATGGGACCCAATAATGCTCAGGCTTGAATGGGAGGAGGATCGTAGGGAAAAGAGTTACCGAGGTAGGTGCTCTGATCACATGTTCTGTGTGTGTGTGTATATGTTTAAGTGTCTTCATTAATTAACTAATTAATTAGCAGGGATGTTAGGGCGAGTTAGGTTAATTCAGTATGGTTTATTGTGTCTGAATGAACAACTATAGCCATAGTATCATGTAGATTAAAATAGAGTTCCCATAACCTCAGCACCCAGTTTCCTCTATTATTAACACCATGTTTTAGTATGGTACATTTGCTACAATTAGTGAGCCAGTATTTGTACATCGTTAGTAATTAAAGTCCACACTTTATGCGTATTTCCTTAGTTTTTACCTGATGTCTTTTATCTGTCCCAGGATTTCATCCAGGATATCAGATTGTTTTTGTCATCAAGTCTCTCGCCTTACATTCCTCTTTGCTGTGACAGGGTCACAGTCTCTACTTGTTTTTGATGACCTTGACAGTTGTGAGGAGGACTGGTCAGGTAGGATATCTCTCTTGGAATTTGTCTGATGTTCTTCTCATGAGTAGACTGAGGTTATGGGGTGGAGAGAAGAAGATCACCATTTTCATTACATCACGTCAAGGGCACATACCATCAATGTGATTTATGGCTGTTGATGTTGACCTTGATCTCCTGGCCAAGGTGGTGTTCATCAGCCTTATCCACTATACTTTCCTGATTGTTCCACATTTTGGAAGAAAGTCACCCCACAGTTGATTTCGCAGAATTTTTTTAAGAGACTGGGTCTCGGGCAGTGCCTATGGCTCAATGGAGTAGGGCGCTGGCCCCCATATGCCAGAGGTGGCGGGTTCAAACCCAACCCTGGCCAAAAACTGCAAAAAAAAAAAAAAAGAGAGAGAGACTGAGTCTTGCTAGTGGGCTGCTCACAGGTGGGATCATAGTGCCTGCAGCCTTGAACTCCTGGCCTCAAGCAATCTTCCCATTTCAGCCTCCTGAGTAGCTGGGACTACAGGTGTGCATCACTGTGCTCGGCTCTGGTCTCATAGAGTTTTATAGTTAGTTGACTGATATTTAGATTATTCTTTGACCACCCTAAAAAAAAAATAGTGGTGGCAACCATAGCTCAGTGGTCGCCAACCACATACACCGGGGCCGGTGGGTTTGAAACCAGCCCGGGTCAGCTAAAAACAACAACAGAAAAACAAACAACATCAACAACAACAACAACAAAAATAGCCAGGCGTTGTGGCAGGCGCCTGTAGTCCCAGCTATTTGGGAGTCTGAGGCAAGACAATCGCTGGAGCCCAAGAGTTTGAGGTTGCTGTGAGCTGTGACATCACAGCACTCTACGGAGGGTGACATAGTGAGACTCTATCTCGGAAAAAAAAAAAAGAAATAGTGAAGGATTGAATGAACTACCGAATGAACACAGTAGTTTAAACAAACTTGTTTATCTCTGCTCTTTCCAAAAGCCACAAAATGATGAGAGTAAGGAATTTAAAAAGATGTGATCTACAGAGATGAACATGAGAGATCTCCTCCCGCGATCCTCACGGCTCGGTGCACCAGAAGCATTCTCCTGGCTGCTCTAAAACAGGAAGAGTCTAAAAATTAGATTGTAAGAAAAGAAAGTAGAAGCCATGTTTCGAAGACCTGTATTTCAGTTACTTCATCGATTTGTAAGACATGAGTCCAGAATAGCTAGCAGTTTGGTTCTTGAACGATCCTTGAATCGTGTGCAGTTACTTGGGCGAGTGGGTCAGGACCCTGTCCTGAGACAGGGGGGAGGAAAAAATCCAGTCACAGTATTTTCTCTGGCAACAAAGGAGATGATGTGATCTGGGGACAGTGACGTGGGGGACGTCAGTCAAAAGACAACATGGCACAGAATATCAGTATCCTGGCCAGGCCTCAGAGATGCGGCAGATCAGTGTGTGAAAAGGGGTCTCGAATTTATGTACAAGGGAAAGTAGATTATGGAGAATATATGGATAAAAATAATGTGAGGCAACAATGATCATAGCTGGTAACATTCTATTTCTGAGTGACCAGGCAAAAGAGAAGGAGGAGAATGGACAATTCATCTTCGGCCATTGTTTGGCACGGTCTTATTCCCAAATCATGTAGAGTCTTTGTAGTTTCTAAAGAGAAGAATTAAAACATTCTTCAATGGGTGGCACCTGTGGCTTAAGGAGTAGGGCGCCAGCTCCGTATACCGGGGGTGGTGGGTTCAAGTCTGGCCCCAGCCAAAAACTGCAAAAACAAAACAAAACATTCTTTCATATAAAATAAAAAAAAGAAAGAGAGCACACCTCAGCTGATAAAAGATCCCAAGAAGTTATTTTGGAAGATGGAAGGCTAATAAACTTAAAAGGGTGTAGAAGACAAATTTAAATGTCTGTGGGGTGGAGGGGGGAAGGCAACAAGGATGAAATTATACTACAGAGCCCTGGAAAACTCATGGACAGGAAGGACCATTTATTAACCTCGGAGAGTAGATGTTACAGAGCAGTAATAAAGGAAGACTGGAAACAGTAAGATAGATTCTTCCTTCCCTCCACCCCCAACCCTGCCCTGCACAAGTGGACAACAGCCTATGCTCCTCTCTGACCAAAGTGGAACCCGACAGGACCTTGATGTGGGGGGCGTGGTGAGGGTGGAGCTGAAAGTGGGGAGTAGGTGGTGTTTCATGCTGATTGCTGACACCTGCCACCCTTCAGCTCCTAGAACAACAACAGCCTATGTTATACTCCCCTGGGCAGGTAATAGATGAGCACGTCAAGAAGATTTATAAATACTAATATACATTGAGACTTCCACATGGTCACGGTACAGGGAAATCCTTCAATTTACTTGCTCTGCTGGTGCAAAGCATCCAAAACATTTTTAGGCCAGGCGCGGTGGCTCACGCCCGTAATCGCAGCACTCTGGGAGGCTGAGGCAGGTGGATTATTTGAGCACAGGTGTTTGAGACCAGACTGAGCTACTAAAAATAGAAAAACAAGCTGGGCGTTGTGGTGGGTGCCTGTAGTCCCAGCTACTCAAGAGGCTGCGGCAGGAGGATGGCTTGAACCTTCAGCCCAATAGTTTGGGGTGGCTGTGAGCTTGATGATGCTGCGGCACTGTACCCAAGATGACAGTGAGATTCTGTCTCAAAAAGGGGATGGTAGGGGCTTAGCGCCTTGCCTAACGGATAACTCTGAATGGATAGCCAAAGACTATTACCCAGTTTGTTTGTTTTTTGAGACAGAGCCTCAAGCTGTCGCCCTGGGTAGAGTGTCGTGGCATCACAGCTCACAGCAACCTCCAATTCCTGAACTCAAGCGAGTCTCCTGCCTTTGCCTCCCAAGTAGCTGGGACTACAGGCATCCGCCACAACGCCCGGCCATTTTTTGGTTGCAGCCGTCATTGCTGTTTGGCGGGCCCAGGCCGGATTCGAACCCGCCAGCTCAGGTGTACGTCGCTGGTGCCTTAGCCCGTTGAGCCACAGGCGCTAAGCCTATTACCCAGTTTTGAAAAACCTGCCCATGAAAGATACAGACCAAAACAAACAGGAAGAAAAATCAAGAGGCAGGAACAATGCAGAAGAAAACTTAAGGGTGAGAAAAACCGAACCTGATAATTTTAAGAGAGAGGAGAAATGCTATTGTCTCCAAGAATACAATTTTATGCTACTTTAGAAAAGTAACATTCAGAGAAGAAGAATTCCAGAAATTACAGATATAAGCCTACCAATGAATGCTAAGATTAGTGTACAGGGATTCTGTAGCAATTCGATTTGGCTTTTAACAATCTATTTGTTATAAACAGTCTTGCAAAGAAATCTTTGTCAGAAAGCCTTTTCTATGCTTTTTTCCCTTAAGGATAAATTTCTTACTCTGGAATTATTGGGTCAAAGGATTTGCATGTTGTTAAGGCTCTAGACCACTTTCCAAATCACTTTCTATACAGGCACAATTTACAGTTTCTCGCTGGTAGGATCTAATAACGCCTCTTTCACTGCAGAACAGAGTATTTTGTTTGCAGATAATCTCTCAGGTCCAAGGAAACCTCTGCTTATGTACCTGGAAAGTAGAAATCATTTTGGTAGCATTATCCTTTTCTTTTCTTTTCTTTTTTTTGAGACAGCGTCTCACTATGTCACCCTCAGTAGAGTGCTGTGGCGTCACAGCTCACAGCAACCTCAAACTCTTGGGCTCTAGTGATTGTCTTGCCTCAGCCTCCAAAGTAGCTGAGACTACAGGCACCTGACACAACGCCCAGCTACACCTATCAGATTTTATTAGCTAGACAACCTATCCTAAGCCGCAACTTGTACTGTCTTCTGCTCCCACCTGGCTCCTTCCTACCTCTTGTCCTCTGCAGAGTTCTTTTCCATAAGCTGAAACCCAATGCCTACTCCCACGCTCCCCTGCCACCAGGTGGGTTTTGTCATGAGTTCTGGTTCCAGTGCCTTGGTCTGGGGCTGCCCAGCACACTATGTTGGGTCTGAGCTCAGGAGGCAGCAGAGCCATCTTGGCATTTATTAGCAAGGCCTTCTGTGGGCTTGAGGAGTGTGGCAGCAGGCAGGCAGCACATTTGCCGTGTTGGCCCTGCCAAGCCTTACCCAGACTTCAATGTCTGGCATGAGTCTCACTTGCTCCGTGAAACCTCAAATCACTGCCATCCACTTTAGCTGAATGCTCCCTTCTCTGATTGTCTGTCACACTCATGCCCTTTCATTCTTTGGTGCAAATAGTTTGTGTGTTAGTCTTCCCAGCTGAACTGGAGTTTCTTCGAGGGCAGGGATGGGGTAGGGTTCATACTCTATATTCTGTCACCATATCCTGTGAACACCTGCATGGAGTCGACTGCCCAGAATACACTGGGTTCCTTGGCTGGGGATAGTTATGGCAAAACAGAAGTGAAAAATGTGCCTTTCCATTGGTCGAGTAAAAAATGAGCATTCCTGGGCAGCGCCTGTGGCTCAAAGGAGTGGGGCGCTGGCCCCATATGCCGGAGGTGGCGGGTTCAAACCCAGCCCTGGCCAAAAACTGCAAAAAAATAAAAAATACAAAAAAAAGAGCATTCCTCTTAAGATCTCTATAACCTTGATCCGACCTTTATAGAGCAAATAAACAGAGCCTTCTTCATAACATTTGGGATCCTCATTAGAGGATCTTTGACTGTACTGGGTCTTGGCATTATGAAACATCCAACTTCTTTCAAAAAGGCAAAATGGGGCCAGGTGCAGGGGCTCAGGCCTATAATCCTAGCACTCTGAGAGGCTGATGTGGGGGATCCCTTGAGCTCCAGAGTTCAAGACCAGCCTGAGCAAGAGTGAGACCCCATCTCTACTAAAAAATATATATGTAACATATATATTTTTTAGTAGAGATGGGGTCTCAACTATATATATGTTTTTTTTTTTTTTTCTTTTGGCTGGGGCAGGGCTTGAACCAACCACCTCCAGGATATGGGGTTGGCGCCCTACTCCTTGAGCCACAGGCACTGCCCATATATATAAAAAACTAGCTGGGCTTAGTGGCTCACACCTGTAATTCTGGCTACTCTGGAGGTTGAGGCAAGAGGATTGCTCAAGCCCAAGAGTTTGAAGTTGCTGTGTGCTATGATACCAGGTGCTCTGCCCAGGGTGAGAGAGACTCCATTTCCAAAAAAAAAGGAAGGTAGCCATGTGCAGTGGCTCATGCTTACAATCCTAGCACTCTGGGAGGCTGAGGTAGGGAGTGTTTGCTTGAGCTCAGGAGTTCAAGACCAGCCTGAGCTAGAGCAAGATCCTGTTTCTAAAAATAGTCTGGAGTTGTGGCAAGTGCCTGTAGTCTCAGCTACGGGAGGCTGAGGCAACAGGATCACTTGAGCCCAAGAGTTTGAAGTTATCGTGAGCTATGATGCCATAGCACTCTATCGGGGGCAACATAGTAAGACTCTGTCTCAAAAAAAAGGAAGGCAAAGTAGGGTAGTGTTACACTGTAAAGAAAAGATGCTTTTGCAGTTTATGTAAGAATGAACAATAAAATGTTTATGACTCCTTTTTGTTTTATTTTTGAGACAGAGTTTCACTATTTTGCCCTCGGCCGTGTCACAGCTCACAGTAACCTAAGCTCTTGGGCTTAAGCGATTCTCTTGCCTCAGCCTCCAAGTAGCACCCCCTCAGATGCTTGCCACAATGCCCAGCTTTTTTTTTGTTGCAGTTGCCTTTGTTGTTGTTGTTTTTAGTTGACCTGGACTGGGTTCGAGCCCACCAACCTCAGTGTATGTGGCTGGCGCCGTAACAGCTGTGCTATGGACACTGAGCCATCCTTTGTTATTCTTTTTTTTTTTTTCTGCAGTTTTTTTTTTTTTGGCTGGGGCTGGGTTTAAACCTGCCACCTCCAGTATATGGGGCCGGAGCCCTACTCCTTTGAGCCACAGGCACCACCCCATCCTTTGTTCTTAAGAAAGAATTCTTAAGAAAGAATTGGAATTCTAACAAGAACGAAAATTTAAACACCCATAGGATATTGAATGGCTGTTGGATATCATAAGTACCACTAAAATGACTGATGATGTTTATTTTTACTTTGTGAAAAAGAATAAATTTTCTGAACTTGGGGGGTTGTTAGGCCCATTGAAATCAAGTATCCTATTATAATAGAACTGAATAATTTATATGGTATATATTATGTTTACACTATTTGTGCTGATACATTATTTATAAATATGATACAATTAAGATATAACATTTCTAAGAAAAAAGATCCTCACAGATGTTAAACATATTTCTGAAGGATATACTGGATGTTTTACTTTTTTTTTTTTTTTTTTGAGACAGAGTCTCACTATGGCACCCTCGGTAGAGTACTGGGGCATCCCAGCTCACAGCAACCTTAAACTCTTGGGCATAAGTGATTCTCTTGCCTCAGCCTCCCTAGTAGCTGGGACTACAGGTGCCGACCACAACACCTGGCTATGGATTTTTTATTCTTTAATTGGAATTGTTCTTTTAGTCATTCTTTCTTTTTGGTGCTGAAAATAGTATCAGTTGTGTATTATTACACTGTGAATGATTACTTAAAGACCTATTTTTAAAAGAAATATAGGCTGTGTGCGGGCTGTGCATGGTGGCTCATGCCTGTAAACCCAGCACTCTAGCAAGCAGAGGGTGGTGGATTGCCTGAGCTCACAGGTTTAAGACCAGCCTGTGCAAGAGCAAGACCCCATCTCTAAAAATAGCCTGGCGTTGTGTTCGGCGACTGAAGTCCCAGCTACTCGGGAGGCTAAGGCAGGAGAATGACTTAAGCCCAAGAGTTTGAAATTGCTGTGAGCTATGATGCCATCGCACTCTACCTACGGCTACAAAGTGAGACTGTCTCGAAAAATAATAATAATAAAATAAAATGAAAGTATTGCATATATGTAAAATATGATATACATGTATAGTGTGATAAAGTGTGATGTCTAGTCTTTGAAACCTACCTACTATTTTTCCTATCATCCATGGATATATGGTTTGTTTTATTTTGTTTGCAGTTTTTGACCAGGGCCGGGTTTGAACCTGCCACTTCCGGTAAATGGGGCCGGGGGCCCTCCTCCTTTGAGCCACAGGCACCGCCTCATCCATGGATATATTTTATCATAAAATGAAAAGATTGGGATTTGACCATGAGAGAATACCCAAACATTGAGGGACAAACTGGCTATTGGTTATTGTCAAGGTTAAGTGAAGGAACCTGGGGTCTGTTGATGAGCCAGGACTCACACACCGGGAAGCATTAAACCACAGTGCTGCATGTCACTGTGTGATTTATGAAGAGCTAAGATGCGTCCTCAGCGTATACGGGAGCAGTGTAAGTGTGCCCGGTGCTTACCGTAACTGGTAAGAGACTCTACTGCAACAACTTAAAAGAAATATGTTCATGACTTAGTGCCCAAACAGGCAGCTCAGAGAGGAAGGATCATTGACATTCAGAGAGAGAGAAAGAGGGAGAGGGCAGAGGCTGCTGTGTTTATTTTGCCACGGTCAATTTATTCTTCCCTCACAGAAAGTTCCTTACTTCCCTCTAACCTTGAATCTCTAACAGTATGTTCAGCCACAGATCTCCACTGTTTATAACCCTTATGCCGATTTAGCAGGATAAACCACGCTTCTAAATAAAATTAAACATTTTCCATTTGATTATATGGCTTTTTTTGCAGTTTTTGGCCGGGGCCAGGTTTGAACCCACCACCTCTGGTATATGGGGCCGGCGCTCTACCCCTTTGAGCCCCAGGCGCCGCCCTTATATGGCTTTCTGCAGGGAGCTTTGGAGGGGACTTCTCAATGTCCATCCCATCCCAGATGATAACACTAAAACAGTTGGGATAATCCCAGCCCCGTGGTTGCACATGTGAGATTTAGTCTGTACCAATGAAATGGTAAGGGGGACGTCTACGGAGGGATCGCTGGAGAATTTTCCAGTCCAAAGAGAGAGGCACAGGAAAGCTTGGCTGAGGCTATCCTGCCACCAGCCTGAGAATGAAGCAAACACCAAGTAAAGGGATAGAAAGAACAAGAGTTTTTGTTGACTCAAGCTGCAAACTTCAGTTAACCCTGAAGATTGCCCTATGCTACAACTTCCATGTCGTAAATTTTCTTATTGTTTAAGCCATTTGAGTTGAGGTTTCTATTACTTGCAGCTGCGAGCATCCTCACCAATAAACCATTCTGAAGAGGAATGACTCATGGGGAAACAATCCTCCCAGCTTCTGATTAACTCTGGCCTCCAGAGATAATTATCTGGGCCATCAGATATATAAAATTATGGAGGTCATAAGATTAAAATTATAGTGGTTGCCTTCGGGGAGAGGGTGGGGACGGTGACTGTGAGGGGGCCTGAGAGGGGATTCTAGAATGCTAGAAATTTCTTGTTTAGAGGGTGGTTATATATGTGTGTTTAGGGTATGAGCTGCACGCTTAGGGTTTTGTATACTTTTCTGCATGTAATTCTATTACAATTTTAAAACTTACTATTTTTCTAAAACTGCTATTTTTCTGTTTTTGCAGTTCAGCCGAGATCTGATTTGAATCCGCCACCTTCGGTATATGGGGCCCAGCGCCCTACTCAATGAGCCACAGGTGCCACCCTCTATTACAATTTTAAAAACTTTTTTTGTTTGTTCGTTTGAGACAGAGCCTTACTCTGTCACCCTTGGTAGAGTAGCTGGGACTATAGATACCCGCCACAATACCCAGTGATTTTTTGGTTGTAGTTGTCATTGTTGTTTAGCAGGCCTAGGCTGGATTTGAACCTGCCAGCTCTCGTGTCTGTGGCTGGCACCCTAGCTGCTGAGCTACAGGGCTGAACCTTTAAAAGCTTATTTTAAAAAATATTACATTGTAACCAGACCTCCCAAAGAACTCATTCTATCTTGACTGGAAGGATACAGGTAGCATACCATTTATTTATTAGGCAGCCAAACATAGCTATAGGATTTATTTTCTTTAATAAACTCCTAGAAGCTCATAGTAAAACTTACATGTCACCAGTGTGTGGCCAACCCATTCTTACTTTGGCCAAAAATATTTGGTTTGGATGGAAGGGCCTTAAAACCTTGCAAATGAGGGCGGCAGCTGTGGTACGGTGGGTAGGGTACTGGCCCCATATACTGAGGGTGGTGGGTTCGAACCCAGCCCCGGCAAAACTGCAACAAAAAATAGCTGGGTGTTGTTGTGGGCGCCTGTGGTCCCACCTACTCAGGAGGCTGAGGCAAGAGAATCGCCTAAGCCCAAGAGCTGGAGGTTGCTGTGAGCTGTGATGCACCAGCACTCTACCAAGGGTGATGGAGTGAGACTCTGTCTCTAAAAAAAAACCCAAAAAACTTTGCAAATGAAGGGCTTCGTTATTTTTAGAATCCAGTCGCAATTCATATTAAAAACCAGAATAAAATCTATCAGACTGGAATCTGTACATAGAGGGCTTTGTCCAGCAACATTCTGAGAGACAGATTGTAGTTATAGAGGACAACTCCAAGGAAACCACTGGGGTTGGAAGAAAGCAACTATGAGCCTCAGGCAGCCCAGGTTATGGAGACCTCTGTCTGGTTCATCCTCTATTGTTGGTAAAAGAAGAACATGAGGGCTTTGGAGACCAAATTATCTGGCAAAAGACCTGGCTGTGCTACAGGAAACCCAGCAAAGAAAAGTTATCATAACTCATACCTTAGCAGAGGTGTCCAAACTGCCACCCTCAGGCCACATGCTTATTGTTGTTGTTGTTTTTGAGATAGTCTCACTCTGTTGCCCGGGGTAGGGTGTTGTGGCATCGCCTAGCTCACAGCAACCTCCAACCCCTGGGCTCAAGTGAGCCCACTTCAGCCTCCTAAGTAGCTGGGACTTCAGGGGCTCCCTAAAATGGCTGGCTAATTTTTCCTTTTTTTTCAGTAGAAACAGGGCTCAAACTTGTGAGTACGAGTACAAGGAATCCTCCCACCTTTGCCTCCCAGAGGATTTCAGGAATGAGCCGTGGTGCCCAGCCATTCATTACAACCTTTCGAGGTAAGTTCCATGTTATCATAAGGGAGTCAATAACTAAAGTCAATCAGGTTTAGAGTCAGAGCGACCTGGCATTGAATCCTGGCTTTGACTGACTGGTAGAATGGAACTGCACAATTTACTTAACGTGTTTCAGTAGTTCTCAACCCCAGAGGGCGTTGGTGAAGTCTGGAGATATTTTCGATTGTTATAACTAAAGGGATATCATTGGGGTCTAGTGGATAGAGGCCAGAGCTGCTGCTAACCATCCTGCAATACACATATACCCACCTACAACAAAGAACTGTTTAATCCAAAACGCCCATCGTGCCTCTCCTGAGAAATCTTGGGCCTCATCTGATTCTCAGTATCTTCATCTATAAAATGGGGATATAGACATTATTTTACCGGTTTGTGATAACGATTAGATTAAATAATAGTTTTTTTGTTTTTTTTTTTGAGACAGTCTCACTATGTTGCCCTCAGTAGAGTGTGGTGGTGTCTTAGTTCACAGCAACTTCCAACTCTTGGGCTTAAGTGATTCTCTTGCCTCAGCCTCTGAAGTAGCTGGGAATGCAGGCTCCTGCCACAATGCCCAGCTATTTTTTTGTTGCAGTTGTCATTGTTTAGCTGGCCCAGGCCAGGTTCAAACTCACCAGCCTGGGTGTATGTGGCTGGCATCCTACCCACTGATCTATGGAATTCGCCTAAATAACAGTTTATGTGGGGCTATCTGTTCTTCTGCCCTCCCTTCCCTGTCTGTCCTAGGATTTGTATTCTTAGGACTATACATCTCTACAGAATAAGAGGTCCAGGGCTTGGTTTGGCACCTGTGGCTCAATGGGCTAAGGCACCAGCCATGTGCACCTGAGCTGGCAGGTTTGAATCCAGCCTGGGCCCGCCAAACAACAATGACGGCTGCAACCAAAAAATGGCCAGGCGTTATAGTGGGTGCCTGTGGTCCCAGCTACTTGGGAGGTGGAGGCAAGAGACTCGCTTGAGCCCAGAAGTTGGAGGTTGCTGTGAATTGTGATGCTACAGCACTCTACCCAGGGTGACAGCTTGAGGCTGTCTCAAAAAAAAAAAAGAGGTCCAGGGCTTGAGTATCAACCAAGTTCTGTGATATGTGTCCCTCCTACACATTTTATTTTTTTAATATACTTTTTATTAAATCATAGCTGTGTATGTTAATGCAATCATGGAGTACAATGTGCTGGTTTCATATACAATCTGAAATATTTTCATTAAATTGGTTAACATAGCCTTCATGGCATTTTCTTAGTTTTTGTTTTAAGATATTTATATTCTGTATTTAATAAGTTTCACCCGTACCCTTCTAAATGCATCATAGGTGTGGTGCCACCAATTACCCTCCCTCCACCCATCCTCTCCCCTCCCCTCTCCTCCCTTGCCCCTTTCCTCATATTCTTGTGCTATAATTGGATTATAGCCTTCATATACACATTTTAAATGATGTGATTCTGCCCCTTTGCTGCTGTTCATTGGATCAGAGGTGGACATTTGATCCAAACTAAAACAGTGAGAATCCTTTCCCCAAGGGACTGTGTCATTTGCACAGAGAAATTCCAGGCTCAGTCTAACTGGTGTCTTGAACAAAGAATATATAAACTTGGGAGTTGTGGGTGGTCATTTTCTCACACGTGGACTGGGATACAAAGACAGCCATCTGTGGCAAGAGAAGAGAACGCAACAGTTATAGACAGGAATGAACCAACAAGAGGTGGAGGCCCCAGGGTCTGTGCACTCTGCCCTTGGGTTCCGCAGGCCATTGCTTTATGTTATCCTAAAGTCGCCATGCATAGGGAGAGGGGAAATTGCAGCTAAATGTCATTACAAAATAGTCATTACAAAATTTTACAAAGATATTTACAAAATATTCTCAATGCGTTGGCCACCTTCCTGTGCCCCTCCCTGACACTAGTCTCCTTCTGTCTCTGCCAGAGGTGACCAATATCCTGTTTTGTGTTATAATTTTTTAATAGTTTTTCCACCTACATATGCAACCTTAGACCACATGATATAGTGTTGCTTGTTTTGGAACTTTCTATGAATGAAACCACGGTGTACTACATATTCTTTTGTGACTTGATTTGTTCCTTCCATGCTATTGTGTGTAGCTGTAGCTCATTTCTTTTATCACAGTCTGTTGTTAGTGGACATTGGGTTAGTGCCAATTTTTTGGCCAGCCGTACTACCACAAACATTCTTATTTGTATAGTCTGGTGCAAGAACATCTCCTCAAAGTACAACTTGGAGCTGACCTGCAGCATCTGAGATTCCTTTGTTCTATATCCTTGTTGCTTTGGGTTCTTTCCCGTATAGATGCCACTACTTGAGACCCCAGGATAAAGAAGTACCGTGTAGTGCTGTGCAAAACACAATATCCTTCCTGGAAAACTTACATGTAAATTAAGACAGCCCTTTTGGAAAGAAGTATGGAGAAGCCTCAAAGAACTCAAAATAGACCTTCCATTTGATCCCACAATCCCATTACTAAGGCATTTATCCAGAAGGAAAAAATATCATTTTGTCATAAGCATATTTGTTCTTTGTTTTCTGTTGAGACAGAGTCTCACTATGTCGCCCTTGGTTGTAGCATCACAGCTCACAGCAACCTCAAACTCTTGGGCCTTAGCAATTCTCTTGCCTCAGCCTCCCAAGTAGCTGGGACTACAGGTACCCACCACAATGCCCAGCTATATTTTTGTTGCAGTTGTTTAGCTGGCCTGGGCTGGTTTTGAACCTGTCACCCTTGGTGTATGTGGCTGGCACCCTAACTACTGTGCTGCAGGTGCTGAGCCCATAAGGATATTTGTACTAGATTTTTTTTTTTTTTTGAGAAGGAGCCTCAAGCTGTCACCCTGGATAGAGTGCTGTAGCATCACAGCTCACAGCAACCTCCAGCTCCTGGGCTCAAATGAGTCTCTTGCCTCCTTCTGCCAAGTAGCTGGGACTACAGGTGCCCGCCACAATGCCTAGCCATTTTTTGGTTGCAGCTGTCATTGTTGTTTGGCGGGCCCAGGCTGGATTCGAACCTGCCAGCTGAGGTGTATGTGGCTGGCACCTTAGCCCGTTGAGCCACAGGCACCGAGCCTATACTAGATTATTTATAGCAGCTCAATTTATAGTCGCCAAGGTGTAGAAACAATCCAAGTCCCCATCAATCCATGAATGGATTAATAAGCAGTGATATGTTTATACCATGGAATATTATTTAGCCATAAAAAGATGGAGACTTTAATGTCTTTTGTATTAACCTGGATAGTAAAGTGTCACAAGAATGGAAAAGCAAGTATCCTGTGTACCCAATACTAATATTGAGTGGGCAAATTAATACACACCCACACAAGAGAAAAACTCAAATTAATTCAAGTTGGGGGAAAAGGGGACAAGAGAGGACAGAGGGGGAAGAGGGGAAGGAGGAGTTCATGTGCTCCCACCTAATGGCCCAATGTAAAAGTATATGGCACACCGCCTGGGTGCAGGGCACAACTACAAGAGGGACTTGACCTAACAAACGTAAACATTGTAACCTAATTGTACCCTCATAGTAATCTGAAAAAAGCAAAAACTTAAATGCAGTGTTATCTTGTGTCCCAGCAATTCCATGCTTAGGTATGTACCCAAGAGAGGTGAAAACACATTCACACAAAAGCTTGTATGTCGGCTCAGCACCTGTGGCTCAATGGGCTAAGGCGCCAGCCATGTACACCTGAGCTGGCGGGTTCGAATCCAGCCCGGGCCCACCAAACAACAATGAGGGCTGCAACCAAAAAATGGCCAGGTGTTGTGGTGGGCGCCTGTAGTCCCAGCTAGTTGGGAGGCAGAGGCAAGACACTTGCTTGAGCCCAGGAATTGGAGGTTACTATGAGCTGTGATGCAACAGCACTCTCTCCCGGTTGATAGCTTGTGGCTATGTCTAAAAAAAAAAAAAAAAAGCTTTTATGTTAATGTTCATAATAGCTGAAAGGTGGAAACAATGCAAATGTCCATCAACTGATGAACAGATAAACAAAATGTGTTGAATTCATGTGCTGGAATATTATTTGCCCACAAAAAGGAATGAACTACTGATCCATGCTACAACATGAATTATCTTAAAAACATCATCCCAAGTAAGAGAAGCCAGACTCAGAAAGCTACATCTGATTTCACTTAAATAACATGTCCAGAATTTAGAGACAGAAAGTAGATCAGTGGTTGCCAGGGGCTGGGGGAAATAGGGAGTGATTGCCAAGTGGTATGGGCTTCCCTTCTGCGGTGATGAAAATGTTCTGGAATTAGATAGTGAAGATGGCCTCACAGGTTTATGGATATACTAAAAAACACTTAACTGTATATTTTAACAGGGCAAACTTTATGGTATATGAAAATATATATTTTTTTATCTTAAAAATATAAATAAAGGCCAGGCATGGCTTACATCTGTGATCCCAGTCTCTGCCAAGGTGGGTGCATTGCCTGAGCTCCGTCCTTCAAGACCAGCCTGAGCAAGAGTGAGACTCCATCTCTCCTAAAAAAAAAAAAAAAGAAGAAGCAGAAGAAAAATCTAGCCAGGTGTCATGGTGGGCACCTACAGTCCCAGCTACTTGGGAGGTTGAGGCAAGAAGATCACTTGAGCCCAAGACTTTGAGGTTGCTGTGAGCTATGATGCCATGCACTGTACCCAGGGTGACAGAGTGAGACTCTGTCTCAAAAAAAAAAAAAAAGAAACATCTATATCATACACACACACATCTCCTTATCATTCATTTTTTCAAATATGTGCATTAAGTACCTAAGACATGCCAGACATTCTCTAGCACATTGTGGGGGAAAGCTGCCCAGTAAGTTAGCTGTGGCCTCTGCATTGATCAGAACCATTCTCAGGATCCTGGCAGGTAACACAGGGCACATTCAAAAGGGCTCAGTCACCGTGAGGAGTTTAATGAAAGGACCATTTGCAGCAGTGTGGGTAGGGCTAAGAGAAACCCTGGCTGAGGCCTTGGTGGCACATTCCAGAGGTGGCTACACATAGCAGCCTTTACCCCCAGGGCCTGCAAGGGTAGAAAAAGAAAGCACTTACCAGTGTCCGCCAGAGCTGTAGCAGAGGGCTGGTAAGTGCTTTGTTGTTCTCTGCTTTTCAGTCTCCTCTTTGGGAACACAGCCTGCAGCCAGTAGGGTTGGGAACTTAGGCAATGGAGTCCATGCTCATCGTGAGTGAGCTGCAGTGTGGGAACAGGAGTTGGCAGAGCCCCTGAGGTAAGGCCATCAGGCAGGTACCCCAGACCCAGGCAGGAGGAGAAGGCTGGAGAGAGAATCCAGAAAGGCAAACAGCACGTCTAGCTGTCCCAATCCTCGTGGACTTTACATTTTGAGTGGGGTGCCAGAAAAATAAAATTATTACAGAATGCAATCAATAGCTAGGCTGGCAGGGAACGAGGGCATGCTGGTATGTGGGTGGGTGGCAGAGGCACTTTAGATCTGTGCCTGGGGCAGGTCTTTTCAAGGAGGGGATGCTGTTTAAGCTGGAACCCAAAGGATGAGCCCCTGGGTGAGGGCAGCACCATTTACTGAGATGAAGAGGCTTGGAGGAGAAACAGATTTGGGGGAGGAAACCAAGAGTTCCCCCTGGGATACGTTAAAGACTGAACATATGCAAACACAGAAAAACACCAACTGAAAGCCGAGCTAGGGTCCCTGGGGCTCACGGGTAGGTGGAGCTGGAGAGAAGGGCTGTGGGCTGACACCCAGGGCTTGCCTTTCGGAAGCCAGGACGTGTGTGGACTGCACCCTCCCTGGAGGTTACACCAAGTGCTGGCGCAGCACACTGGCTCCAGGCCCGCCCGCTCTTGGGGCTCCTTCCAGCATTTATTGGGACCTGTGCCATGTCCCAGGTCCTCCTCTTATAAAGGCAAGAAGGGCCAGGGGAAGGGAGTGTTCACCGAACACCAAATGCGACACAGCTTGAAATAGGCAGGAGCTCTGATCTGATAGCTGGGGTGGCCCCAGAGACAAACATGGGCTTGCCAACCGGGAAGCATCCAAAATCTGCTTCGTAAACCACAGAGGCCTGTGATTAACACTGTGGTGCCCTGGAGCATCAAGAGAGAGAAGCAGCCCAACGTCCTGGCTGGAGCCGAGTCAAGAAAGCAGGAGAGAACACGGCAGTCCGCACACCGTTCCTCCCGCAGTGGGTCTTCCCGGCCTCTCTGTCCCAGCATCAGCCCCAGCCCAACTTCAAGGTGCTTCCCACCTATAGAACTTGGCATGTCACCCTATTTTCTTCCATAGAGGTCTCTCCCCTCCGGCTCCTTGCCCAGCCAGTTGCCAGTTGGAAAACAAAGGCTCGCTGGCTTCCCCAGAGACCTGGGCTTAAGGGATGGGCCTTGGGCAGGCTGGGCGGATGCTCTGTTGATCTTTTTTTCCAAGTACAGAGAATGTGACAGCCAATTCCTGTTGGAAGTGGCTTTTGTTTTCGTTGGAGCTTGAAACACTTTTCCTTTCTCGTGATTGTTCAGGTCATGTTTAGGATGGAGATGATTCTCTAGCCTATTTTTTCATGCCTTCCAGAACTGTGGTTTTTAAACTTTTGGGACACAGATCCTATAGCAACCCTGATAAAAACTGCGGGTTCTTTCTCTAAAATACACACACTCTCACACATGTGAGCATGGCCATGAGCAAATACCCCAAATTAAACATTGAATATCAATCCTAGCAGATTCCAATCCCATGGGTTAAGGAGAGTGAGTCCTGATCCCTCCTCATACCTCACCCCAGCCACACCAGCTTGCTTTTCAGTCTGATATTAAAAATTCCCTTTCTTTAGCACTTTGCAGGGGCCAACATTTCTTGCCTGGCTCCTGCCTGAATTAATCCTATGTGTCCAGCCCTTGCTGGTTTCAGGCTGCCTTTGATTGAAGGCTCCAGTCCAGTGATTCTCCAATTTTTCAACAGACTATTCCAGTAGGATTTACAAAACCTTTGTCTCACCCGTGCCTCGTGATTACGGAGGGCCAGGCAGCGGGAGTCTCGGCAGACTGAAGCAGAGGTGCCACAGCTCTGGATGAGCCTAGGGAGACAGGCGTTGTCTGGTTTTGTCAAATTCCAGAATCAATTCAGTTTGCCAAAAATACCAAAAATAAAAGGACTGTCTAGACACTTACATATTGGAAGCTCTAATATGAAGAAAGACCTAATCCTGAAGGTCACTGATTTACTCTTTCATGGCAAGACATAGGGGTTCAATTATTAACAAGCACATCTCTGCCTGGCTGCTGTGTGTGGGCAGCGTTCTAGGCTCCAACGGTACCTACTGGATACACAAGGCACCAGATAATTTCAGGTCGTGACAAGTGCAAGGATAAACATAAAATAGGGCAAAGCCATTGACGTGATGGTGGCAGGGCCATGATCAGAGGGACGTCTCTACGAGGACAAAATTGGAGAGCTGTAGGCAGAGGAAACAGCTGCTGCAAAGGTTCTGGGTCTGGGACAAGTTGCCCTGCTGGGGGAGCAGAAAAGGACATGGAGTGAGGCACAGATTGGAGATGGGGGCCAGAGATGAGATTGGGAGAGGCAGGCGGGGCCACGTTACACTGGGCTTTGCTGGTCACGGGAAGGAGTTGGGATTTTATTGGCACTATAACAGGGAGACAACGTGACTATATGCATGCTTAGAACCAGCCTCCACATAAAGAAGCATATTTTGGGAAAGCAAGAGTGGAAGTGGGGACCCCTGAGAGGCTGATCGGTGGCCCAGGAGAGGGTCCAATATGTCTTGGACCTCTTTGGTGACACTACAGGTAGAGAGATGGTGGACCGTTTTCCAAGTGAACACACATGGTGTAGACAGATGCCTTTGTAATGTTAATATAATATGCTACAAAATGAGGGTGGTTGAAACCCCATAGAAACTTTCACTTAGTATATTTCAGAAGCGCCAAAGCTGCAGTGCTCTTCCAAGTTTCCTGTTCCTGCCCTTCCAGGACAACAAAAATAAAAATTCCAATCCTCCTTAAGAGAAAGTTGCTTGGCTAATCTTGATCCTGCAGAATGTTAATCTCCTTGGCAGGCAGGCTGGAAGGAGGGTTGGTACGTATTGAGTGCCAGCTGCATACCATGATCTCATCTCATCCCACAATAACCCTACAAAGCTCAAATTAGCAGCCTTATTTTCTTGTTGTTGTTTCTTCTTTATTTTTTTTGAGATGAGGAAACTGAAGTTCACAAAGGTTAGGTAAATTGCCGCAGGTCGCATGGCTACGGAGTGACAGAGCTGTGATCCAAACCCACATCTGTCTGATTCCAGTTCTTTCCACCTCATCCTTGGCTATGGGTCCGGTTTGGCGCATCGAGGAGACCTTAATAATCTTAAGACTCCTGGAATTTAGCTGCTCCCTCGATGAGC
Organism: Arctocebus calabarensis; assembly: GCA_963573935.1. Taxonomy (NCBI): domain Eukaryota; kingdom Metazoa; phylum Chordata; class Mammalia; order Primates; family Lorisidae; genus Arctocebus; species Arctocebus calabarensis. Next base: position 24,335 of record CAUYON010050226.1, read on the forward strand.
ACTGGTCTCCCTTGAGGGTCCACTGACTTTTTCAGACGACGAGGCTATGCCGAGTGCAATGATATTTAAGAGTAGCTTTTTAAAGATTTTCTCTAATGATCAAGATTTAATGATGCAAGAAGAGCAAAATAGAGAAAGAGGGAGTTTGAGAGAAACAGGTCCCTTACCTACCAACAAGTCAGTTAGGGTGAACCTATGCTATCTGTCTTAATGGTTTTGAAATGAGATGGTGGCTACCAGTTGTACCATGGGGGAGTACTCAGGGACCAAGACCCTTATGACAAAGAAGTTTATGCTGTACGTCCTGCCCTTGCTGCTTTTGGGGAGGCTCTGATGCTTCCAGCAAGTTCCCTGGCCCATCCCTCCATCAGCCAAAGGACTGTATATATCACAAAGAGCAATCAGAAAGACTGTCTCAGAGAAGTCTGGGGCAGCATTCCTGGTGATGGCACATAGGAAAAGTCAGCCCATCAGCCACAGGCCCATCATACCCAGGGTTACAAACATCAAGTTGGAACTGGGTTGTTCCTTTTGGTGTTTCTAGCTACCTGGTGGGTATGTCTACCTTCTACTAGACTGCAAGCTCCTTGGAGGAAGGAACGTGTCCCTCTACTATAATTTTTTTTTCTTCTTAGTATTATTTTTGCTGTGCTTGAATACAGATCAACTGACGACATTGTCAGTGTTGGGAGGCCCAGGCATGTGGATTGTTGCACTTAGGAGTTTGAGACCAGCCTAAGCAACAGCGAGACTTCCATCTCTACAAATAGCCAGGTTTTGGAGCAGGTATCTGTAGTCTCAGGTACTTGGAGCCTGAGGCAAGAGGATTGCTTGAGTGCAAGAGTTTGAGGTTGCTGTGGACCATGATGCCACGGCATTCACCCAGGGCAGCAGAGTGAGAGTCTGTCTCCAAAAAAAAAGAAAAATCATCCGCATCCTCCAGGATTTGACATTTGGCATGGGTGCATTTGTCAGATATCATTAAACTCTGCAATTAAATGGGTGCATTTTATTGCATATATAAAACTTAGACCTCAATCAATTTCTAACGCTCTAATTTTTCACTGAGATACAATTCACATTCCATAAAACCTACCCTTTTGAAGTATACAGTTCAGTGATTTTTAGTATATTCACAGAGACACCATCTAATTCCACTAACTCCAGAACAGTTTCATCACTTCAAAAAGAAACTCCGTATCGTACCCATTAACGGTCACTTCTCATGCCCACTCATCAGCCCGCCCAATGGCTTGAACTTCAAGTTTCTGTATTTGGTCCAGGTACTGGGAAGTGAAATATGAGAGCATCAGAGACGTCTACAGGCGGGTCACAGCTGTGTCCCTGCCTCCCTACACCCACCCCAGGCCCACTTAGTCCTCTGCATATGCTTCTTGCTCACTTAACTTCCCTGCCCATGGCAGACATGAGCAAATGATGGACCCAGTGAAAGAGTGAGGAATGGACTCTACAAGGTCAGTGTGGCACAGCCATCACAGAAATGCACGGAAGTTAAGGAAGATTTAGGAATACAACCAGCAAGGTGAGAACTGGAAATGGGTTTAAAATCAAGGCTGGAGGGCCAGGCGCAGTGGCTCATGCCTGTAATCCTAACACTCTGGGAGGCTGCGGCGGGTGGATTGCCTGAGCTCCCAGGTTCAAGACCAGCCTGAGCAAGTTTTAGAGACCCCATCTCTAAAAATAGCTGAGCATTATGGCTGGAGCCTGTAGTCCCAGCTACTTGGGAGGCTGAGAGAATCGCTTGAGCTCAAGAGTTTGAGGTTGCTGTGAGCTATGATGTCAGGCACTCTATAGGGGCAACAAAGTAACACTGTCTCAAAAAAAAAAAATCAAGCTGGACAAGAGAGTAAATAAAAGGGCTGTTACTGGCTGCCTGGGAAGGAGAGAGTAACCTGTATGGGACACATGTCCCCACATCCTTCCCTCCTATAGCCAAGCTCTACCTAGTACCTTGAAAGGGCTCCTTCCTCCCTTTACCTCTATTGTCTTGGAAAGGCGAAACCTGAGACAGGGAGGGGGCCAGAAGGAACCGTCCCTGCAGGTTGGGGAGGCATTCTGTGCCCCCTACTCTTCTCAGCTGGCAGCGAAGGTAGATCAGCTTAGGCCCACTGCAGACATCTGGAAATGTTCTGATACTGGGGGTATAAGAGAGAGGTAGAGGTGTTCTCAAGGAAGGCCTGAGAGCAAGGAAAGAAGTCTTGGGGCTTTGGAAGCCCTCTTGGTCCAGCCCATCAACAGGAAGGGAGGTGATGGCTAAAGAAAGAAGAAAGGCACATTGACATGTCAAAATGTCTAGGAGATGATGTTATTGGGGAAAAGCTTACTGGAGAGCACAGGTACTTGTGACCCCGTTACTGTAATAAAGATATGTGTGATTGTATATAATAGACCCAAGTCTGGAAGGATTTTCATTGACCTGCTAATAACAACCTTTTGGGAAAAGAATGTTTTTGTGTGTGTATATTTTATTTTTTGATCCAGGATCTTGCTCTGTTACCCAGGCTAGAGTGCAGGGGCATCACCATAGCTCACAGCAACCTCAAACTCCTGGGCTCAAGCAGTTCTTCTGCCTCAGCCTCCCAAGTAGCTGAGACTACAGGTGCCACCACAGCTGGCCAATTTTTCATTTTTAGTAGAGATGGGGTTTTGCTCTTGCTTAGGCTGTTCTCAAATTCCTGGCCTGAGGCTCAGTGTCCATAGCTCAGTGGTTACGGCACTGGCCACATACACCAGGGCTGGTGGGTTCAAACCTGGCCCCGGCCTGCTAAACAAACAACAACAACAACAACAACAACAAAAATACCTGGGCATTGTGGTAGGCGCCTTATAGTCCCAGCTACTAGGGAAGCTAAGGCAAGAGAATTACTTGAGCCCAAGAGTTTGATGTTGCTGTGAGCTATGATGTCAAAGCACTCTACAGAGGGTGACAAAGTGAGACTCTGTCTCAAAAAAAAAAAAAAGAAAAGAAAAGAAATTCCTGGCCTCAAGCAATCCTCCTGCCTTGGCTTCTCAGAGTGCTAGGATTACAGGTGTAAACCACTATACCTGGCCAAGATACATTTTTTTAAAAGAACTGTATGTTGTGTAATTAAAAATATAAGATACATTTTAAAATTTATTCTTAATCTGTTTTTAAATAGGTGATACATTCCTGTGGAAAATTTCTCTCCCATTCTTGTCGTCTTCTGTCAAGATACCCATTCCCCATATCACAGGTAAGTAACTAATGTTGCTAATTACTTATGTGTGCTTCTACAATTTCTTCATTGTGCGTAAGTTAATTTGCATAGAGATACTTAATTCACCTGTATTAGGCTCGATCTCTAGAAAGGAAATTAGAATTCAAACCTAATAACTAGACAAATGGACTCTGAAGAATTAAATGTATATATAGATGAATAGGAGGCATAAGGTATAATCTTTTGGAGACGCTTTTCAACATGATCTATGTAGGGGCCAGCCACAGTGGCTCATGCCTGTAATCTTAGCACTCTGAGAGGCCAAGGCTGGTAAATTGCTTGAGCTCAGGGGTTTAAGACCAGCCTGAACAAGAATGAGACCTGTTTCTACTAAAAATAGAAAGGCGTTGAGGCAGATGCCTGTCGTCCCAGCTACTCGGGAGGCTGAGGCAAGCAGATTGCTCAAACTCAAGAGTTTGAGGTTGCTGTGAGCTATGATGCCATAGCATTCTATCCAGGGTGAGGAGTGAGACTCTTCCACAAAAAAAGAAAAAAAAAGAATAAAAGAAACAAAGAAAAGAAAAAGAAAAAAAGGAAAAAGAAATGGTTCAGCGCCTGTGGCTCAATGGGCTAAGGCACCAGCCACGTACACCTGAGCTGGCAGGTTCGAATCCAGCCCCGGCCCACCAAAAACAACAATGATGGCTGCAACCAAAAAAAAAAAAAAATGGCCAGGTGTTGTGGGGGGCACCTGTAGTCCCAGCTACTTGGGAGGCAGAGGCAAGAGACTCGCTTGAGCCCAGGAATTGGAGGTTGCTGTGAGCTGTGATGCCACAGCACTCTCTCCAGGGTGACAGCTTGAGGCTCTGTCTCAAAAAAAAAAAGGAAAAAGAAATGGTTATGAATTTGCTTAAAACCTACCTCCTGAGAGTATTTATTAACACAAAAACTGGAACATCGCAGGGAAATATTTACTGACATGGGAATATGTTCACAACTGCCTAAAAAGTGAAGGTGGCTTGCAAAGCAGGATGGTTTCACTTAACTATAAATATAAATAGCCTAGAAAGCTATGTTTCAAACTGCTCAGTCCGTGGCAGGTGCTCAATACACGTTTGTTAAATAAATGAGTGGATATTAATAAGAGTTAGCACTGGTTGGTGAAATTGAGTGATCTTATGTTTTCTTTTGTACCCTTATTTATATTTTCTGGCTCTGTATGGTGAACACATATGCCTTTGTTAGTAAGAAAAAAACACCGTAGTGAAAAAGAAGAAGCCTATTTGTTGTGTGGTAATATTTCCGAGCCATAAGGAACTTTAGAGACAAAGGTACACATGGCTGGCTGGTGACTGAAACCCAGAGTTTCCAACTACACACAAACATCTTCCAGGGCCAGAGAGAAAGTACTGCTGGATCGTCTTCTGGATTACCTCTGGCTGGGATAAACCCTCTCAGGGAGGCAATTCAGGAATGGATTTATAGCAGAATAAACAAAGGGTTTATTCTCAACAAGACACAAAACGTCACGAAAAATCTCCCCCACAAACCAAGGGCATCATAATCTTTGCTCTGGCAGGGCCTCCCTCCCCCACAGTGCCTCTGGCTGTGACACCAGCAGGGACGCCCTCCAGGACACCCTGTCCAGCAGCCTGTGGGAGAGAAGGCTCTGTCCCTTGGAGGAGGAAGCTCGACTGGTTGTCCCCAAGTTTTGGCTCGTCTTCAAAGCCTGTCTTTTTTCAGAACTCTTAACTGAATCATTAAGTGTCTACCTCAGATGTCCTTTCTTTTTATTTGGCCTTTGCTGTTGGCCTTCAACTTTGGAGGTTGCTGCACTTTATTATACGAAATGATTATTGCCATCCCACAGCTATTAGTTCTGCAACTCAGTTTGTCTTAAACATATTTTTTCTGAGGCAGAGTCTTACTCTGTGGCCCTTGGTAGAGTGCCATGGCATCATCTCTCACAGCAACCTCAATCTCTCAGGCTCAAGTGATCCTCCTGCCTCAGCCTCCCGAGTAGCTGGGACTACAGGTGCCTGCCATGATGCCTGGCTAGCTTTTCTACTTTTAGTAAAGACGGAGTCTCACTCTTGCTCAGGTTGGTTTTAAACTTCTGAGCTCAAGCATTCCACCTGCCTCAGGCTCCCAGAGTGCTAGGATTACAGGCGTCAGCCACCAAGCCCGGCTAAGGTGGCAATTTACCTTGGTGGTCTTCCTCCCCAAAACCCTCATCCTTAGACTAATAGTGAGAAAAACATCAAAATCAAATAGAGGGGCATCCTGCAATGTCAAGATCAGTATTCCTCTCGCCTGTCAAGGTTGTGCATCGAAGAACACAATCAATAGTGTGAAAAAGCAGGCCAGGTGAGGTGGCTCACACTTGTAAACCTTGCACTCTGGGAGGCTGAATTGGATCCCTTGAGGTCAGGTGTTCCAGACCAGCCCGAGCAGGTAGAAGCAACACAAAGGTGCCTAGACCGATGAATAGACAGACAAAATGTAGCGTATATATACAATGAAATATTATTCAACCTTTAAAAGGAAGGAAATGCTGATACCTACCTAGTACAAGATGAATGAACCTTGAGGATATTGTGCTAAGTGAAATAAGGTTGTCACAAAATGACAAATTCTACTTACATGAGCTATCTAAAGGATAGAATTCACTGAAACATAAAGCAGAAGGGTGGTTACCAGGGAGTGAGTGGGAGGACATGGAATGGGGAGTTGCTGTTTAATGAGTATAAAGTTTCAGTTTCGGAAGATAAAAAAAGTTCTGGAGATCTGATTAGTAACAATGTGAATATTCTTTCTTTTTTTTTTTTTTTTGAGACATAGTCTCACTTTGTCCACCTGGGTAGAGTGCGATGGTATCACAGCTCACAGCAAAAATTTTGGGGCTCAAGTGATCCTCTTGCCTCAGCTTCCCAAGTAGCTGGGACTACAGGCACCTGCCACAATGCCAGGCTATTTTTTAGAGACAGGGTCTCACTCTTGCTCAGGCTGGTCTCGAACTCCTGAGCTCAGGCAATTTACCCACTTCAGCCTCCCAAAGTGTTTGGATTACAGGTGTGAGCCACTGCCCACAACCCCAGTGTGAATATTCTTAATGTTATTCATCTGTGTACTTAAAAATGGTTAAGATGATACATTTATACTATGTATATTTTACCACAATTTAAGAAATTGTCAAGTCAACAAAAACAAAGAAAATACGAGAAACTGACACTGCCAAAAGGAGCCTCAGGAAATATGATAATTCAAAGTAATATATAGTATCCTGGATGGGATCCTGGGACACAAAAAGCATATTAGGTAAACTAACGAAATCTGAATAAACTATGGAGTTTAGTTAATAATGATATATCCATATTGGTGCATTAATTGTAACAAATATGTATATGATACTAACATGATAATAACAATAGAAAGTGCAAATGGAGTATATGGAAACTCTGTATTATCTGCATCATTTTCCTGTAAATCTAAAAATATTCTACCAAAAAAAATCTATTAAAAAAATAATAGTTTGGCCAGGGGTGGTGGCCAATAATTTTTGCACTTTGGGAGGCTGAGGAAGGAGGATCACTTGAAGCCAGCAATTCAAGTTTGGGAAACATAGTGAGTCCCTGTCTCTACCCAAAATAGAAAATATCGGTCCCATGTGGTGGCATGCACCTGTAGACCCCGGTACTTAGGAGGCTGAGGCAGGAGGATTGCTTGAGCCCAGGAGTTCAAGGTTAGATTTAACTATGAATATGCCACTGTACTCTAGCCTGGGCAACAGAGCAAGACTTTATCTCCAAATTTAAAACAATAATAATAATTAAGGTCCTCCCCTCCAAGACTGTTATAGCCAGGGGCATGGATTGGGAGTTGGTCTCCTGGGTTCAAATTCTGGCTCCACCACAACTGCCTGTCAGCCCTTTAGGGAGTGATGTCACCTCTTAGGGATCAGTTTCTTTCTCTGTAAAGTAAGTATAATACTAGGACCTACCTCATGGGGGCGCTGTGAGGATTGACTGTAAAGTGCCGAGCACCATCTCTAGCTGGTTATAGATGATGCTATTCCAGTAAGTTAGAAATAAAGGCAACAATGCGCGTATAGTGTGGTTGAGAGTGTGCATTTTGGAGCCAGGCAGTCTGGATTCAAACTCTGGTTGCTGCAGTGTCTGTTTATAAAATATTGAACAAATCATTTGGACCTCAGTTTGCCTAGCTATAGAATGGGCTGAACAACTTCGCCGAGGGTGAATGAGCTCACTCAGCAAAGCCCCTGATCACTGGATACAACACTGTGCAGGAAGAGTTTAGGGAAGAGCAAATACAACTGTCCGGCGTTGAGATGACTTCCCTGAGAAGGCGACAGAGAGGGGCCTGCTCTGGCTTCTGGGCTGAGGTTGCTGATGGGCTGCTTTACAGCCCTCCAGGGTACTACGTGATGTCCTTCTCCACCCCTGAGGTCCTCCCAGGTCCCCATCTTTGGAACAAAGCCTCTGTCTGCTGTTCTCCCACTGTTCTGTCTGAACTCTGATTAGGCCCTTATCTCAGCTGGCTTTGCCCTGCTTGGCTGCCTGTCACATTCAATTCCATTCCAGAGCATTCATCTTGCCCTGGTCTGAGTGTCCCTGAGTGTGAGGTTGTGGGACACAGGGTCTGGTCTTGATGGTCCTCAGCTCCCACAATCCTGAGCACCGTGTCTAGAACACAGCAGCATGTGACGATTGAAGAGAATGCAATAAATGAGAAACTAGGTCCCCGGCCTCAATGTTGTTGGATTTCAAGGCGCTGAGGAACACCCACGCAACCTTCCCCTTCAAAAATATCTTCTGCCTGGACTCTCTTTAGCTCCAGAATCTATGATTAGAGCTTCATTTCTTTGGCTTAAGCCAAATCGATACCCTGTACCTGATGTAAATGCAACATGCTGTATCAGTCAGAGTCCTAGCAGGAAACACAAGGCCTGCTGAAACATTCAAAAGGGATTAACTGAAAAGATAAAAAAAAAAAAGATTATAAAAAGGAAAGTAGTAAAAGGGGCATTTATCGTGAAATGGGAAGGATTAAAGGAAACAGCAGAAATAGTGACGTGCTCCGGAGCCTTGCAACAGCAGGAAGCTGTTAGCACCCTAGGACAGGGCAGTCCCAGAGGAGCCTGAGGCTGGGGAGATGCAGTCGCCGTCCAGGGATGCGAGGTCCACGCTGGGACCAGTTATCCCAATGTTCCTCTCCTCTGCCCTCAGTCTCCCGGAAGTGCCCGCCCAACTGGAAGCCCAACTGGCAGCTGGAGAGTGAGGGGTGTCTTGGTGTTCAAGTGGGCTGTGGTTCTGAGTTCTGGGAGATGTCCTTGACTGCGGAGTCCCCTCCCCCAGCCTCCCTTGGGACCAGTGAAGCGCACTTTGTGGAAACTGCAGGGATTAGGTAGGTTGTCTTCAAACCCGGGTCTGGGAAGGAGCAGTAGAAATGGGAGCAGTGGCTGGCTAAGGCTTCCTGAACATCACTCAGAGGGTGATGGGGCAGGGGAAGGGAGACCTCGTACAAAATGAGCCTCTCTTAGGGCTGGGGATGGGTTGGGGCCATCTAGGGCCTTGCTACACAGAGTGGGGTCTGGGGACCAGGAGTCCTGGCAGCACCAACAAGCTTGTTGGAAATGAAGACTGTCAGGTCCCCACTACACACCTACAGAATCAAGATTTGCAGTTTCACAAGCTCCTAAGTTGATTCTTTTTGAGACAGCGTCTCACTCTGTCGCCTGGGCTAGAGAGCCGTGGCCTCGGCTTAGCTAAATGCAACCTCAAAGTCCTGGACTCAAGCGATGCTGCCTCAGCCTCCCACGTAGCTGGGACTACAGGCAGACCATCCCTCAGCTAATTTTCCTGTGTTTGGTAGACTCAGGGCTTATTCAAGCAGTCCTCCACTTCAGAGTCCCAGAGTGCTAGGATGACAGGTGTGAGCCACCAGACCAGGCCCCTCAGGTGATTGGCAGGCATGTTAATTGAGAGGCGGCCACCTCATTGGGTCCCTCCTGCTCGGATGAGCCTGCCTGCTCCTTTTCTGTACTTTCCCTTGAGACATTAAGGACCCAAAATGAGAGATGATTCCCAGACATGAATGAAAGAAAGCAAAGTTCAGATTCTGTGCGGGCGACGGGGCTCTTATTTCACTCAGGTGCAAGTAGACTGAGTTCTGAAAAGAAATCAGCATGTGGGTTAAGAAGGGTGGGAGTATAAGAGTTGGGAAGGGGCTCGGCGCCTGCGGCTCAGCGGGCTAAGGCACCAGCCACGTACACCTGAGCTGGCGGGTTCAAATCCAGGCCCACCAAACAACAATGACG
>CAUYON010050228.1:0-19365 GCA_963573935.1 Arctocebus calabarensis
CTCCCTGAGCTTCGGTTGTAACATCGAAGGTAGGGTGGGGGGATCTCTCGGGTGTGTGTGGGCGGTGGTGCCTCCAGCCAGTCGGGGCGCCTGGGGGAGGGGGCGGGCCGTGCGCGCAGGCGGCGCTGAGGGCGGGGCGGGCCCAGCGCTCTGATACGGGGCTGCAGATGGGTCGCAGCGGGTCCCACGGAGTCCACCTGGGACCAGTGTCTGGGACCTGGGGAGGGACGGAGCTGGTGCCTGCAGTGGCGGGGTGTGGGGCGCGGTGAGGTGCGTGGGGTCCCGGCTTCAGGGCCCAGAGCGCCCCTTCATTCCCGTCACCCCTCCACTGCCACCCCCTCGCACCCAGGACGATGATCCGCCAGCACAGTGGTGGTGGGTGGGGGATAGGAATGGGAGACCACCGCTGACTGATACGAGGTGGCAGCAAGGGCCACGCCCGCCCCGCCCCAGACCTGCTCGGGTCTTATCAGCCGGGCCCAACTCCAGGAAGCTTCAAGTTTCACTTTGATCTTGGATCCCAGACCACTGAGCGATATCAGGCTGCTCCATAAGGCTGCCCCCTCCCCACTCAGGGCCACCCAGGCAACCCCGCGGGGCTCCTCTCGGCCCCCTTCGCTCCCTGGGAGGCAGACAGGACTTTGAGGCATCCCTAAGCCCCATCCCATCCCTGCAGCGGGCCCAGGGTGTGAGTGCCCAGGTCCCCAGGGTGGGGACAGAGAGAGGACTGGAGGTGGACAGTCCAGGAGAAACTGAGGGCTGCCCAGGACGCTGCTGGGCAGCCTGGCATTCCCCTCTGGCCCCAGTAGGTCCGTGGAGCTGGCTTGGTGCTCCTCTCAGCTGCCTGCCATGGTCTGCGGGCTGCCCAGTGCTGCCGGCCTGGCACGCTTCCTCCAGAAGCTGAACAGGCTGAAGCCGCTGGAGGAGTCCAGCATGGAGACATCCCTGCGGCGCTGCCTGTCCATGCTGGACCTGACCCTGCTGGGTGTTGGTAGAATGCTGGGATCAGGCCTGTACGTGATCACAGGCATCGTGGCCAAGGACATTGCTGGCCCTGCTGTGGTCTTATCCTATTGTGTGGCCGCTGTGGTCTCCCTCCTGGCAGCCCTTTGCTATGCAGAATTTGGGGCACGTGTGCCCCGCACAGGCTCTGCCTACCAGTACACCTACAGGACCATGGGTGAGCTGTGGGCTTTCCTCATCGGCTGGAACGTTATCCTCGAATCTGTCATTGGTGGCGCTGTTAATGCCCGAGCCTGGAGTGGCTACCTGGATTTCAACCAAGCAATCCACAACTTCATTGTGACACATGTGGGATCCTGGCAGGTGCCCCTGCTGGGCCACTACCCAGACTTCCTGGCTGCTGGAACCCTCCTTCTGGCCTCTGTCTATGTCTCCTGTGGAGCTCCATTCTTCTACTGGATCAAGCATACCTTGTCAGCCCTCAACCTGCTCGTCATTCTCTCCATTGTCATCCTGGGCTTCATCCTGGCTGAGCCCCACAACTGGAGTGCAGAGGAGGGGGGCTTTACACCCTTTGGCTTCTCTGGAGTCATGGCTGGCACTGCCCTCTGCTTCTACTCCTTTGTGGGCTTTCACAGCATCATTCACGCCAGTGAGAAGACCCGGAACCCGAGGCGGGCTGTGCCCATGGCCATTGCCACCTCAATTGGCCTGGTGGCAGGCACCTATGTTCTTGTCTCCACCATGCTGACCCTCATGGTGCCCTGGTATAGTCTGCACCCCACTTCTGCAATTGCCGAAGGCTTCTTCCAGCGGGGCTACACCTTGGCTGGCATCATTGTGGCCTTCGGCGCCATGTGTGGTAAGGGCCCTATCCGGGAAGGGTGGCAAGGAACACACTATCATCTATGCTTTGATTTTTCCCGTTGCACAATGGGCCCAAGAAAATGCTAATTATTAGAAACTCTCCACCCAGGCTTATTGGGAGGGACTTCCCCCAAACTGTACATAGAATGCTAGTTTCGGTCATGGGTTTTCTGAGGAGAAGGACTCAGCTCTCACCAGATTCCCCAAAGGGGGTCGGCACCTGTGGTTCAGTGGGTAGGGCACTGGCCCTATATGCTGAAGGTGGTGGGTTCAAACCTGGCCCCAGCCAAACTGCAACAAAATAATAGCCAGGCATCTACTTGGGAGGCTGAGACAACAGAATAGCTTAAACCCAAGAGTTGGAGGTTGCTGTGAGCTGTGTAAGGCCATGGCACTCTACTGAGGGTGATAAAGTGAGACTCTTATCTCTACAAAAAAAAAGAAAAGAAAATGATTCTCCGGGGCGGTGCCTATGGGTCTTGAGTAGGCTGCCGGCCCCAATTACTGAAGGTGGCGAGTTCAAACCCAGCCTTGGCAAAATAGCAAAAACAGAAAAATAGCTGGGCATTGTGGCGGCACCTGTAGTCCCAGCTACTGGGGAGGCTGAGGCAAGAGAATCACCTAAGCCCAGGAGTTGGAGGTTGCTATGAGCTGTCTGGCACCATAGCACTGTCCCAAGGGTGATAAAGTGAGACTCTGTCTCTTTAAAAAAAAAAAAGATTCTTCAAAGGGCCTGTGATCTAAACTGGAGTGTCCCATTCCTGGGGCAAGGGGCTGACAATATAGTACCCTCACACTGATGCCCACTCAGAGAGCCCATGCAAACTCACAAAGAGCCACCCATGTTCTGGCCCCAACAGAGGCCTGTCCACCATGCTGACCGCTGTTCTACCCTCTTCTACAGCCACGATCACTGTCCTGCTCAGCAGCTTCTTCTCCCTGCTACACATCGTCTATACCATGGCTGTTGACGGGCTCTTCTTCCAGAGGTTTGCCTCTGTCCGCCCCCAGACACAGGTGGCTGTAATGGGCATCCTGGTGTTTGGGATCCTCATGGCCCTCCTGGCACTGCTGATGGACCTTGAAGCTCTGGTCCAGTTCCATTGTATTGGCACACTACTTGCCTACACCTTTGTGGCCACCAGCATCATTGTGCTGCGCTTCCAGAAGGCTTCTCCACCCAGCTCCCCAGGCTCCTCCGAGGAGCACAGCTCAGTCTCAGACCACATGCAGCCGGTGGATGCAGAGGAGGCATCAAGTCCCGAGCCTGGACAGCTGCGACCTGCCCTGAGGCGCTACCTGGGTTTCCTGAGTGGGTACAGCCCTGGGAGGGTTGTGACTTGTGCGCTCTGCATCCTGATGGCCTCAGCCATCACCCTGGGCTCAGTGCTGATTTTTGGGAACTCAGGCCTCCCACGTTGGGGTTACATCCTGCTGCTCCTTCTCAGCAGTGCTGTGTTTCTGCTCAGCCTCCTCATCCTGGGGGCTCTCCAGCAACAGCCTCAGCAGGACACGTTTCAGGTACCTTCCCTTGAACCTCCCCCTTGACCCTAAACATTTTAGGTACCTCACCAAGCTCCAAGCAGGCTCCTCTTGCCCCTTCCTCCTCTGTCACCAGGGAATGAATCAGGGCTCAGGGGGACTGGGGAGGCCAGCACAGTCATCCAGCACCCATTTGGCATGGTGAGTCTCTTCTGCAGCCTAGCTAGCCCCACTCTATCCCCTCAGATCCCCCTGGTGCCCCTGCTCCCGGCCCTCAGCATCCTCCTCAACATCTGTCTCATGCTGCAGCTCAGCTACATGACCTGGATACGCTTCACAGTCTGGGTGCTACTGGGTGAGTGGGGCCAGCTGGGCCCCGAGTGGGCTGGGAGGGGGGCGGGGAGGGCTAGGACCTGCCCCTCAGGCTCATCCCCTCGCACCCTGCAGGACTCGCTGTGTATTTCAGCTATGGCATCAGGCATAGCAAGGAGAACCAGCGGGAGCCCCCAGAGCTGACCGTCACACGCTATGTGGTGTTCCCCAGTGGCAGCCTGGAAGAGGCAGTGCAGGTCATGCAGCCCTCCAGCCAGGGGCCAACCCCCACGCCCAGCCACACGGAGTAGCCGGCCACCCTTACCTGCCCTCCCTCCCCCACCTCCTCAGGAGCCTCCTCTGTCCAGGACAGCTCGGGTTTACCTGCTCAGTCGGGGGTCCCTAGGACCTTAGGACTTAGCCCAAGCACTGAGCTTCAGGTCTCCAGGAGGGAGCCTCGGCCAGCACTGGGCACTGGCCTCTTAGCCCTGTGCCTACCTGCTCCTGACCGACTCCAGCTCCCTGGAAGGTGAGGTGGGACAGGTGGGGAGGCCCGCAGCCCTAGGGATGCATAATAATAATGGCTCAGCAGCCATATGGTCTGCTGCCGTGTCCACTATGGCATTCGATGCAGCACTGAGGTCTCATCTGCCCCCAGGAGCTTGTCCCCAAGTGCGATTATCCACAGTCCATCCATCAAGACACTAAGGTGCTGCAAAGGGGAGGTGCCAGCCCTGAGACCACCCTGAGTGAGGGACATGGTCAGGCCTGGGTCCAGTGCCTCCCCCGAGGGCAGTGTTCCCTGCCCAGCCCTACAAACACCAGGTAGGGAGGCAGAGGGGCTGTGACAGGAGTGAAGTCACCCCCTCCTCATGTCCTCCCTGGGGGGTCAGGGGTGTGTGTGTGATTCAGGAAGCAGATCTTGGGCCCCTAGGAGGCTGCCTCAAAATTGGTGAGGAGTTCCAGGTGCTCCTTGGTTTTCCTGGATTTCCAAAAGAGGGTAGCAGGTGTCTGAGGCCTGCACAGGGACACAGATGCACCCCAGTACACAGGCACACCGCCCATCCCCACGCAGCCCACACAGACCACCCTAGGGGTGCTGCCATGCAGAGTGAGGCAGCAGCTATTTGTAGGGTCATGCCCAGGCCTCAGCTCTCAGGCTGTCTCTCTACCCTCTCTTCAAGGGCTCTGAGATGAAGGCTCCATGTGGTACACATGGTGCTCAGCTGTGTAGGGCCACACAAGTGCCTGCTCCAGCCGCCTGGTGGCTCTAGGGCCTCATCCTGGAAGATGGTGGGCAGGAAAGCCTCAGGCCAACCCTGCACCCCCCCCACTGGTCTCCCCATGGCTGCACCCTGTCTACCACAGATGTCTCCCCTCCCATTCCTTCCTATAAGGACGAGACAGGACACTGCTGGCATTGCCAGCTTTACTCAACTTGTCCAGCCATGACAGCAGCTTTCTCTAGGCCCCAAGGACAGTCAGGTCCATGGCATCCATTGTGGACAACCAGGCCTCATGGGCCATACTGTCCCACCCTAGCCCTTCAGAGCCCACCTCCAATGGACACAGCTCCGGGGATCGAGAGGCAGCAGGGACCCCAAGGGCTTTGCTGAGTCTCTGGTGCCAGATGATTCCCAACCCTGGGCCTCCCCAGCACACCCTGATCACCAGGTGCCCGTGATTGAAAGCAGCCTCTCGCCTCTGAGGGCGGCTGGCCCTGCTATACTCTGGGACCAAGAGAGGGCCTCGGTCCTGCCACCTCTCCTGCCCCTAACTCCCTACTGGGAGAGTTCTTTTTTCTTTCGAGACAGAGTCTCACTTTGTCACCCTGGGTAGAGTGCAATGGTGTCACAGCTCACAGCAACCTCAAACTCTTGGGCTTAAGCGATTCTCTTGCCTCAGCTTCCCAAGTAGCTGGGACTACAGGCGCCTGACAAAACGCCTGGCTATTTTCTTAGAGATAAGGTCTCACTCTGGCTCAGGCTGGTCTGGAACTCCTGAGCTCAGGCCATCCGCTGGCCTCAGGCCATACACTGGCCACAGCTTCTCAGTGTACTAGATAGAATTCCAGGCCTGAGCTTCTGTGCCTGGCCCAGGAAAGTTCTCTTATCTGGCAGGATTCAGGGCCCCGGGGGGATTCCTGGGATAAAACCTGGGGTCAGCCTGCTTGCTGTGGGTCCTTCCTAGGCATATTCCTTCCAGTCATTCCATGTTGCCTGGGGTCAGGGTCAGAACCAATCTGGGGAGTTGCCCAGACTGGTTCCTAGGTGTGACTTGGGCTGCAGTGAATATCAGAAGTGCAGCCCCCCACCCCTTCACTCCCAGGCTCCCAGGATGCCCAGGGGAGCAAGTTCCAGGGGAGCTGGCTGGGGGACACCAGGATGGGATATAGAAGGTCATGAGGAGCCCAGTCACCACCAACTCAGCCCCCTCCTGCCCATAGCAGCCCTCTGTGGTCAGAGAGCTGCTGCTGGACAATGCCCGGCACTCATTAGCTGAACACGTGTGGGCCCAAGAGAAGCTCATGCCCGTGCCTGGAGCTCTGGGGGCTGGATCCTCTGCCCACCCCACCCTCTTCCACCCATGACATCTGCCCTGGCAGGACCCCTCCCCCAGGCCTTTTTCTGCCTTATCCACAGGGCAGCTGGAAGGGTGGGGTCTCTACCTGGGATGGGGGTACAGGGAGGGGGAGAAGGGTCAGTGGTGACGGCTGTGAGCAGACCTCTGCTAGGAACACTGGGGACGGAGTCTGGGAGGGAGACTCCAGACACAGACGCGGCAGGAGTCCCACTGGATGGCATCCTGCAGTGGGGTGCCCAGTTCTCCCTGTCTCCATGGCTCCTGTTTCCCTGCAGGGCTTTAAACAAAACCGGCTCCTGTGGCTCCCAGACAGTATCCTGCCAGAGGTGGAGTTGGGAGGGACCCTCTGCCTGGGAGTTTGAGGGTGGTCTTCTCCCTCACAACCCCCAGTCCTATCCAAGTAAAGTTCAAATTGAGATCTCCAAGGCAGTGCCCTCACCCTTCCCAGTCCCCCACTGCCAACCAGCAGGAAATGGTGACAGGCCTCAGGGACAGGACAGTGAGTGGGCACCAGAGCCTGGACAGGGCCACCCTGGGGTCGGTGTCTGGCTCCCAGCAGCAGTGGCCATGGGGGCAGGTGCTGAGCCCTGTCTAAGGCACTTGGCAGCTTGCTCCACAGGGAGTTGGCGCTTGCCTTCGGGGCCTTTGCCTGCAGACAAGGACAGCAGGTCAGGGATTGGGCCAACATCCCCTCAAGTGTGACTCTACTCAGTGTCTGGGCAGAGCGGTCTCAGCTCAAGGACCCCAGCATGCAGAAAGAATGGGGACCAAGGACCCCATTCTTGGTAGGCAAGGGCACCTCTGGGAAAAGGGAAAATTAAAAAGTAAGCTGACGGAGTTGGAACAAAGAAAAGTCAGCTAGTTTACTAGCTAGCCATTGCTGAATTTCTTATCTGAACAAGTTTCTGGCTTTTCCTGAAACTCTGGCCTATTGAGGATACAGCTTACACCAATACCGTGCTGACTCTGTGAACATCTAGGAAGATAATGGTCATAAAATAGATTATGACAAGACCTAGAATAGATACACCTTCTAGGTTGTTTCCTGCCCATTAAACAGACAAGTAGAGACCCATTGTGGAGATTTGCATTTGGCTGGGGCAGAGACCAAGGGAATAGCTCGAGCCCTGAGATATGAGCAGGAGGGCTTGCATCCCTTATCCCAGAAGAAAGTCCTCTGTGCTGGTGGTGATGAGAGGAAAATGCCTCTCTCCCACCAATTCCTCAGAGGAGATTAACACCAGTGGTGTTTTACTCCACAGTGAACGAATGGAGCTTAACACCTCCCTAGGAACCTGTGTGTGTGACTCCAGCTGGGAGGCTTCCCCCACAGGAGACTCAAGTTTCAGATTCCTCAAAACTGCTCAGATCCTTATTATTGTTAATAATAACAATAGGAGCTGATATGCTCACTCAGAGAAACTGCTGGTGTCTTTGTTCCCTCCCTCAGCTCACCACCTGAGCAGACCGATTTCAATAAAAGCCCAGTGGAACAGAGACTCAGAACCACTCACAGGAGCCCACAAACGGGCGGTGGTCCCCTGGGCTCCCACCTTTGAAAGTTCTATTTTGTGTCTCATGTCTCTTTCTTTATGTCGTTCCTAACTTTCCATTTCTTCAGTAGGTCGTGCCAATTCCACATGTCTTAGCAGACCCTTCCCACCGGGGAAGGACCCGATACCAGCTGGCCTGCACCCTACCTCCTCATACTTTGTCCTCTAGTAGAAATGGGCTTCTCTGTCCACATACAGCAATAGTAGGTCACAGAAGAAGGTGACCTGGGAGAGGTAGGGCCAACCCATGTCCCAGCCCCCCAACCTGCCTCCAGCCTCCTCCCCAGCCCACACCCTGTGCTCAGGGCTGAGGCCTCAGACGCCCCAGACTGCCCTCAGTGCAGCCCAAGGGAGCCCCTGGTGCTCAGACTCACCGTGCCCAGCCAAGCTGCCCCAGTGCCCAGAGCGATGGCCATATGGATGAGCCTGAACTTCCCTGCCTGACGGAGACCTGGGCTGAACATCTCAGGCCACATGTATTGTCCCACATGCCCCCTCCCGCCCCCAGACCGACCCAGTGACAAGGATGTCCAAGCGGACCTAAGAGGAGCCAGGCAGCTGATGTCAGACACAGCAGGGGACAGGGAGGGTCTGGGGCCAGCTGGTCCATCTTGGTTGCCGTCGTTCCCTCCCCGGCAAGCCACCTGGTGCTGTAGGCCACAGAGAACAGGCAGGAGCCCACGTGGGAGCAGAAGGCGTCTTCAGCCATTGGCCCCTGAGAGGCTCTTCCCTGTTTGCTTTTCCTTCTGCGTCCTCCCGTTTCCTAGTTTCTTCTTTCCAGAGCCATGGGTTTGAGGGAGCTCTTTGTATAATAATGTCCTGCATTCGCAAATTAGGTCTGGAGACACGCTGCCTGCTGCTGACTGGCTTGTGACCCTGCCCCTGGTCTAAAGCATGAGCTGTGACATGCTGGGCTTGGGGAAGGAATGTGGGAATCCTGGGACTACAAGTGGGTAGCCGCTGGGGAGGGTCCCTCTGAATTTCTTGGTCAGGAGCCGGGAAGCCAAAACCCCTTTGGTTTAGTAAGACCAGATGCCTGTCAGCTGTGGAAATGGGGGGAACCCGGGATGCTGAGTGCGTGAATTGGGAGGGGGCCTGGGGACAGGCCGGAGGAAGCCCTGCTGCTGCTGGACAGGGGGACACAGAGCCAGCTGACCACACGCGGGGCACTCCTGGCTGGCTCTGAGGCCAGCTTTGGAGAGTCAGGCAGGGCCTCAGTCACCTCATCACTGTTGCCTTGGATTTGTGCCCCCTTTTTTCTTTAATCCCAGAGATGGTCTTACTTCCTTTTCAAGGATGCCACGACTTCCTTCAAAATACTAAAGCATTCCCATTCCGCCAGGCCTGCTAAACAGGCAACCGCAACCAAAAAAAAAAAAAAATAGCCAGGCGTCGTGGCAGGTACCTGTCGTCCCAGCTACTTGGGAGGCTGTGGCAAGAGAATCACTTAAGCCCAAGAGTTTGAGGTTGCTGTGAGCTGTGACGCCGAGGCACTCTACCAAGGATGACATGGTGAGACTCTGTCTCAAAAAAATAAATAAGAAAGAGAAAAGAAAACAACTACTCCAGAATGAGGGGACATTAATGAGACCACAGGGCGGGAGGCGGAGCACCGGGAGCCAGTGCCCACTGTGTTTCCAGGATCGTCTGTTTTGTCAATTACTTTTGAAAGTCTTTCTGCTGCGCTTGCACATCCCATAAAGCAGGAGTTTTCAAATGCTTTTGCTGTGGTTTCCTTTCCCCATGTGACGTTTACCTGCTCTGAGTGAGGGGCCGAGCAGCACAGCACGTCTGCCAGTCACCTCCCTAGTGGACCGTGTGAAGACAGGGAGTCACCGTTGATAGAAACAGGAGTAAACTGCCCAAATAAACTTGCCCCCCCCCCCAGCGGGGCCAGACTCATGTCCCTCCCAGGAAATAGCAATGCCACCAATCCTGGCTGCCCTAACCTGCTAAATCCCTGTCCACCCCAGCCCATGTGTGGATTTCTCCCAGGTCAGGAGTCTCCCACCCCACTTGTACTCTTGATGAAATAAAGGCCACTTTAACTGAGTGAACTAGATCTCCATTTCTCTTTCATCTTGCATCTCAGAATGATTTTATCCTTGGGTCCGGAACCTTTCAACCCTCAGGCCACTGGATTAGGCGTGAAGGTCTGGGAAGAGTCTGAGTGCGGCGGCTCATGCCTGCAAACCAGCACTTGGGGAGGCCTCCGTGGGAGGATCACTCGAGACCAGGAGTTTGAGTTTGAGACCTGCCTGAGCCACTTAGTGAGACCCTGTCTCAACTTTTTTTTTAATTAGCTGGATGTGGTGGCGCAGACCCAAGGTCCTAGCTATACTCAGGAAGCCGAGGCAGGAGAATCACTTGAGCCCAGGAGTTCAAGGTTGCCGTGAGCTGTGACTCACGGCACACCAGCCTGGGCAGCAGCAAGACCTGTCTCCTAAAAACAAAAAACAAACAAACAAAGCCAGGAAGAATCATGAGGGAAGTCATGCAGATAATGAATGGAAATGCAGGCAGTAGATGTTGAGAAAGATGAATGTGTAAGGCAAATACAGTTGTATGCGGTAGAGGAAGCAAATGGGCTGCCCACGTGGCAATGAAAATGCAGGGAAGTCGGCTAATGTCCTCACGAAGAAGCTGAAACTACCAGGGAGTAAGTGCTTAAGAGAGAACAAATGGGGGAAGGACAGAGACACTGCCTCCCGCAGTTTTGGAAAAGACAGTGTCACAGTCAGGTTGGAAACAAAAATTCACAAATCGTGAGGTCTGCTGCCTCATTTTTCACTGTGTTTCTGCTGCAGATGTCAAAAAGGAGAAAGTCACACTGTCAGGGCAGGATGCTACAGAAGGAAAGTGCCGGGGATGAACAGCCAGGGCAGCCTCCATATTCCTACGCTGGAAGCAGGGGCAGAGAGCACAGGATTTAAGGGGTAGGGAGGAGCCTCAGAGAGGCCAGGCTGCCAAAGTGAGCTTCCTGGGACCGTCAGGAGCTGCTGCTTGCGATGTGCACACAACACAATGAACATTGTAATGAAATCAGAAGGGGGACAGGCAGATGATTTCATGACAGAAGAGGAACAACGCCTCAGCCTGTCTCGCTGTGGCCCTGGCAGGCTGTAAGGGCTGGAGGGTGAGCAGGTGGCCAGCATGGCCCTCAGCTCTGGAACCCCCTGCCATACCCTAGAGGGCGCTGTGAGGGCGAGCCTCAGGGACTCTAAATCCTGTCTAGGGGGAAGCAGGCCCCAGAACAGGGAAGACTCTGCCAAAACAAGGCAGACTCCATCCAGGAGTTTCTCTCTTCAGATAGGGCTAGACCCCTGCTGAGTGGGGCTAGAGACCCTGTTTGGTTGGGGGATGGTCCTAGAGGCTGACTATTTTTCCCCAAGGGTGACACATACCTGCACTGCCTTGGATCGGGGAATGCCTAGAAGCATTGAAGCTGCACCCAGCTGGTGCGGACACTCCCTCAGGCAGCCATCTGGTGCTCGTGTATGTGATATATGAGGCTGACTCAGGGAGTCCTGTCTACAGAAGCCCCTTCCCCCCATTTCCATTTAAGAACATGTCACCAGCTGAGGTCAGAGAACACAGGGTCCCCACTGGCATATGGTGCTCCAAGAAGAAAACAGACACACCCCCGGCATCCCAGAACAGCCACTCTGGGGCCCGGAGGGAAGTGTCCTTGCAGCAGGGGCGTGGGCAACACCCTCAGTGGGGACTCTTTGCCGCTGAGCTGCTAAGTGGGCACCACGTTTACCATTGCCAGGGCCTTTCTTGGTTAGATGCTCCAGTGAGGTGCACAGCCTGGGGGCAAAATCAGAGATGGCATCAGGCCTTCTCAGCCCTGTCTCTCATGGTGACAGCACCTGCCTCTTAGTGCATCTTTTTTGTTGTAGGTGGAGGGGCACGTTTCTGGTTTTGGAGGCCGTGTCATGCTCCTAGAAGAGCCCCCACTGCTCTATAGCAGGGTCCTGAAAGAAGCCTCCCCTCTATCCTCAGCACCAGCCTCCACACATCCCCCACACTGTGCCACCGGGACCAGCAGCCACCTGCAGTAGGAATCAGTAGGCCCCGAGGGAAGCCTGCTAACCAAATGCCCTTCCAGGCTCGGCCCTTCCCACCCCAGTCCAAGGGCCATGACAGGCCTCTTGCCTGCCCTGAAGGTGAATTCACAGCCTGTGCCCAGCAGATTGTTGGAATAAATGAAAAGATGGAGAAAAAGCCTAAGACCAGAGTCGCTCAGGCTGGAGCACAGAGCAGGCTCCTCTTGGGTTGGGGCCCAGGCAGCCTTGGCACTGGGATTGGCCTCATGAGGACGGTCCCCGTGTCACCGGGCTCAGGTAGCACACCTGGTATTCCAGGGAATTTCTGAGGTGCCTCATCCCCCCCTCTTGATAGGTGCACCAGGAGGCTTAATACTTTGTATTACTTTGGTGGCCAAGAAGGAGAATCATTAAGACTAGAAAACATTTCGTGGAAGCTGCTGTTAGCAGATAGCAAGTGGGAGGCTGCGTACAGGTGCCGAGGGCCCAGGTCACCTCTGCCCACAGAGGTCCCTCATTTCACCTCCTGCCATGGTGCTCATTTCCGTGAACTCTGCACAGAATTCAGACCTTGGGCTCTGCTCTCCGGGACTCTACCATTAAATCTTGAAAGTAGGTAACAATCCTTTATCAAGATCCTCGGGAACCACAGGAGCCCCTGTCTCGTTGGCCGTGCTTACCCCCAAGGCCTTCTCTTAACCACGTCTGCTCACTCCTCCCCTCTTCTTCATATACCTATTTTTTATAGAGATCTTGCTTTTTTTAAATACGGTTTTAGATTTACAAAATAATTGAGCAGATAGTATCTAGAGTTCCACACACCCACACCCACCCCGCCTCGGCACAATCTAGCCCCAACCCTAACCCCTGACAACCATAAGGCTTTTTATTAGCACCATAGCTTTGCCTTTTCCAAGATGCCATGTAGAAATAGTACAGAATGCATGTCCTCCAGACTGGCTTCCTTCAGCCATATGCGTTCAAGATCCCTGCATGTCTATTCATGGCTAGATAGTACATCTCTTCTTATCACTGAGTGATGGTCCATTATCTGGACTTAACCACTGTTTATCCACTCAGCTAATCCTGGTTGCATCCAGTTTGGAGTAGTTATGAATAAAGCTGCTATAAACATAACTGTGCAGGGTTTTTTGGGAGGTTGTTTGTTTATTTGAGACAGAGTCTCACTGTGCCCTGGGTAGAGTGCTGTGTCATAGCTCAGAGCAACCTCAGACTCTTGCGCTCAGGCAATCCCTTTGCCTCAGCCTCCCAAGTAGCTGGGACTGCAGGTGCCCACCATAATACCCGGCTATTTTTACAAACAGGGTCTCCCTCTGGCTCGCCGTATACAAAAACAAGCTCAAGATGGACTAAAGACTTCGATGGAAGATCTACAACTATAAAAATTCTAGAAGAAAAATTATTGTTGTGTTTTTTTGAGACAGAGTCTCTGTTGCCCCAGTCTAGAATGCTGGAGCACCAGCCTTACTCACAGCAATCTCAAACTCCTGGCCTTAAACAGCACTCTGCCTCAGCTTCCCAAGTACCTGGAGACACACACCACAATGCCCAGCTAAATTTTTCTGTTTTTAAATGAGACAAGGTCTCACTTTTGCTCTGGCTGGTGTTGAATTCCTGAGCTCAAGCAATCCACCCACCTAGTCCTTCCAGAGTGCTGGGATTAAAAGGTGTGCACCACCGCACCTGGCCCAAGAAAAAGAAAAGCTGTTTTGACATTAGTCTAGGCAAAGAATTTATGATCAAAAGGAAATGCAGGGCGGCGCCTGTGGGTCAAAGAGGCAGTGGGTTCAAACCCGGCCCTGGCCAAAAACTGCAAAAAAAAAAAAAAAGGAAATGCAACAAAAGCAAAAGAAAATTGCCTAATTAAACTAAAAAGCTGCTGCATAGCAAAAGAAATAATCAACAGAGGC
This sequence comes from Arctocebus calabarensis, assembly GCA_963573935.1. Taxonomy (NCBI): domain Eukaryota; kingdom Metazoa; phylum Chordata; class Mammalia; order Primates; family Lorisidae; genus Arctocebus; species Arctocebus calabarensis. The sequence goes on from CAUYON010050228.1 coordinate 13,741, forward strand.
AATAGCCAGACTACAGAATGGGAGAAAATATGCACCCAGCAAAGGAACGCCATCCAGAATCTACAAGGAACTCAGAGAAATCACCAAGAAAGAACAACTTCATTAAAAAATGGGCATAGGGCTCAGCGTCTGTGGCTCAATGGGCTAAGGTGCCAGCCACGTACACCTGAGCTGGTGGGTTGGAATTCAGCCCAGGCCCGCCAAACAACAATGACAGCTGCAACCAAAAAATGGCAGGGCGTTGTGGCGGGTGCCTGTAGTCCCAGCTACTTGGGAGGCGGAGGCAAGAGACTTGCTTGAGCCCAGGAATTGGAAGTTGTTGTGAGCTGTGATGCCATAGCACTCTATCCAGGGTGACAGCTTGAGGCTCTGTCTCAAAAAAAAAAAAAAAGAAAAGAAAAGAAAAGAAAAAACCAGGTTCTCCTTATGCTTTTTTTTTTGGAGAAAGTCTCACTTAGGCTAGAGTGCCATGGCCTTAGCCTGGCTCCCAGCAACCTAAAACTCCTGGTCTCAAGCAATCCCCTTGCCTCAGCCTCCCAAGTAGCTAGGATACAGGTGTACAGGTAATTTTTCTATTTAGTATTTTTAGTAGAGACAGGGTCTTGCTTTGCTCAAGGTGGTGTTCAACTCCTGACCTCAAGCATTCCTCCCGCTTCAGCCTCCCAGAGTGCTAGGATTACAGGCATGAGCCACCGTGCCTGGCCTTCCCCTTATAATTCCTGACAAAACAACTTTTATTAACTGCTTTCTAACAATCTGCCTTCCTCCAACAAGTTCTTTGTAAACAAAATACCTTAGGCTGAAAAGGTAATGAATAGGATTTGAACATTGCTATATAGAGTTCCCAGAACACAGCCTGCTTACACTGACGCGTGCTGTCCCACAGATGCAGCTGCAGAAACGTGTACACAGATATTGCACACATGGATGCCTGTCTCAGACAGATGTACACAAAGACAGAGGCCACTCACATAGACAGATATCCACCAGGAACACGACATATACCAAAAGCTCCCGCAGGGTGGTCTTGATGTAAAGCTCCCGGTTCTCAGCCGTGTTCTCAGTCAGCGTTGTTCCCCAAAGTCCTAAGGGGCATTGGAGAGATGCCCAGGTCCCTAAGAGCAGTGTTCCTCCCAGTCAACCTTACCTTTCTCTCCCTGGCTTCACCCCTACATCCACCCTATCCCTTCCTTACCCATCACCTTATCCCATCGCTGAATCTGGCTGCCCACCCAAACCCATCCTGCCCTCCCCTAGGTAGACAGGGTGAAGATACTGGGTCGCAGAGGACAAAGGCATGAAAAGGAGGTACTTATTCTGGGGAGGGGTACAGTCTGAGGTATCATGTCCATGTCCTCCCTGAAATTAGCTCTCACATACCCCACTGGTCCCCCCAATGATGCCCATGCCAGACTCCCTCTCTGGTAGACTTCTAGTCTGGCCTCTGTGTTCTGGGGCATGCAGCTCCAACACAGGCAATGCACGAACCCCAAAGAGACACTGAGATGTCACCTCTTCTTGGGGTCACACACCCCCAGATGTTTTCGATAACCCCTCCTCCTGCCTCCAAGACCCCGGGAGAACCCTCCTCCACCGGGTACCTCTGATGCCATGGCAGATATGGAGGCAGCATCTGGACACGGGCGTCCTGCGTGCCTTCTCGTGGGGTTCATCTTCAGGCTTCTTGGGTTGGGGCTGAGGGGGCACCACACTGGACACAGTGCAGATCCTCGGAGCCCTATGCGGGGAGGGGGGTCCGCTGTAGGCAGGGTTATCCCAGGCTCCTGTCCCTAGATTTTGCAGTTCCTGCCCCTCAGGAGTCTCCACGGCATTCATGGGGAAGGAAGTAGGGGGGCTGGCACCCCAGGTGCCCACTCTCAGCTGGAGAAAGAGAGAGCAAAGGCACAGCCCAGCCTTGTCCTCAGAGGGAGGGGGGAGGGAGCCTGAGAGCAGTTCTCCGACGACACAGCCTCTGCCTCCTGCCTTTTGTAGGGGAAACCCGTGCCTGCAGGGGAGGGAGCAGCCCAGGACGGGGAGAGAATGACCATCAACCCTGCCAGGGGCTCTCACTGCCCGCCTGCCGCCAGTCCCAGGGGATAAGAAGAAAGGGGATGTGAGGGAACTGAGAGTTAGGGGTTTGAAGAGGGCAGAGAAGGGAAAGTAAGGAAGACAGTGGAGGTGGGGTGGAAGGAGGGATAGGTGAAAGAGGAGAGTGCTGGGGATGAAGGTGCTGGGGAGGGACGGGCAGGGATCAGACAGATGAGATGATGAAAGAGCAGTAGGAGGAGCTGAGAAAAGAGGGGGCCTAGAGGCCTGATTGTGGGTCTGAGCTAATTTCCACTAAAAGCTCCTGAAAGGGCCGACATGGATTGGGGTGTGCCCAAGGCCAGGCTGAGAGACTGAACCAGTCCGAGCCCCTACCAGACCCAGGCAATATGCCTGAGGCTCCTTTAATGTGTCACCTTGAGCTGTCCCCAGTGGAGTGGAGACACTGTCTCCTCCCTCACTCCACCCTCATGGCTAGGGGGAGAGGAAAGTGGCAGGAGGCATCCCCATCTCAGATACTTAGGGGACAGGGTCTCTGACTCTGAGGAGGGGAGAGGATTGCAGAATTCAAAGTTACTTGTATTCTTTTTTCTGAGGCTTGCCCTCCCACAGCTTACAGGTGAGACACACCAAGAGAAGGAAATTCCGCAATGGTGTGGAACTCAGTTCAGGAAAAAGGCTAAGTCCTTACTGGAGGCTGGATCAGGAAGCAAAGGGCAATGTGACTGTCCTTAAGGGAGTGGATATCTGGACCCAGATGAGCTGGCAACCTCTTCACATGGCTTAGCTTACTACCAGGCCTAGAATTGTAAACTGGAACACAAAAAGAAAATATTCATGATAACAGCATTGATCTGCTTTCTTTCCAACCTCAGGTCTCTGAACAAAACTCTGGCATGGACATTGCTGCCTATGCTCTGGTTCACTGACAGGCATGTGCTGTGCCCAAGAAGGGGGCTGGTCCTTCAAGTGCCGGTGGTCACCTTGAAGCTTCTGATCCCTGAAGGCTGAAGAGGCGGCTGTCCTCTCCCAACTCCTGGCTCTCCACCTTGGGTCACTCTTTTGCTGCTGTGGCCTGAAGCCTATCTTCATGTACAGTAAAACATTAGCCTGTCACTAGTCTCTAGTGTCCCAATAAAGAAGTCTTGGTCCCAGACAATTCAGGGATGGACTTATCTCCTTGATAAATAAATGTACTCTGAATTCTAAAACAGAGTTGAATAAGTAGCTCCTGATTTTGCTGCATGAAACTCTTGCCCCAGCCTCAGACACTATTAAGGGAAATAACCCCCTGCCTATACTGGAGCTGAGGAGCTGTCAGTGAGCCTTCCTACATGGAAATGTGCCCATATCTCCATTTTACTAGCCAGTGAGACACAGTCCAATCTCTCCCTGTTTTCTTTGAGAAGAAAAAGGGTGAGGCACATCTATGACCAACTGATTTTTGACACAGGTACCAAGACACACAACTGGGAAAGGACAGTCTCTTCAATAAATGGTATTGAGAAAATTAGATATCCATACACAGAAAAATGACAATGGACCCTTATTTCACCCATTATGCAAGAATCAATCTGAAATGGATTAAAGACTTAAATGTTAAGACCTTGAACTATAAAACTACTAGAAGAAAACTTGGGGGAAAACCCCCGTGACATTAGTCTGGGCAATGATTTCTTAGATCTGATCCCAAAGATACAGGCAACAAAAGCAGAAGTAGACAAATGGGATTGCATCAAAACTAAAAAGCTGGGTGGCGCCTGTGGCTCAAAGGAGTAGGGTGCCGTCCCCGTATACTGGGGGTGGCGGGTTCAAACCCAGCCCCGGCCAAAAACTGAAAAAAACAAAACAAAACAACAACAAAAAAACCTAAAAAGCTTCTGCACAACAAAAGAAACAACAAATTAAGTGAAGAGGCAACCCAAAAATTGGGAGAAAATATTTGTACATCATCCACTGGATAAGGGGCTTATATCCAAAATATATGAGGAACTCAAACTACTCAATAATAAGAAAACAAATAACCCTATTTTTAAAATAGGATTAGGACTTAAATAGACACTTCTTGAAAGAAGAGATACAAATGACCAAGAAATATATGGAAAAAATGCTCAACTTAAGAAAAATGCAAGTTAAAATCACAATGAGATATTACCTCTGACTTTTTGGATTGGCTATTATTAAAAACCTGAAAGATAACAAGTCTTGTGAGGCTGTTAAGAAAAGGGAGGTCTTATACACTGTTGGTGATATTGTAAAGTAAGTAGGATAGCTAGGAAAACAGTATGAAGTTTCCTCAAAAAGCTGAAAATAGAATTACCATATGTTTCAGCAATCCCACTGCTGGGTATGTACCCAAAGGAGTCGAAATCAGTACATTGAAGACTGCATTCCCATGTTTATTGCAGCATTATTCATCATAGCAAAGATATGGAAACAATCTAAGTGTCCATCAACAGATACATGTGTTTTAAAATGTGATATATATACAATGGAATATATTCAACCTTAAAAAAATGGGAAATTCTATCATTTGCAACAACATGGATGAACCTAGAAGACATTATATTAAGTGAAATGAGCCAGGTACAGTGAGACAGATGCTCACTTATATGTGGCACTTTTAAAAGTGGAACTCGTGGAAGTAGAGAGTAGAATGATGGTTACCAAAGGGTGGGTTGGGACATGGTTGGGGAAAGGGGACAGGTCGGTCGACTGGTACAAACTTATAGCCAGACAGGAGGAATACATTCTGATGCTCTATTGCACAGCGCAGTGACACTAGAGTTAATAATAATGTGTTGCATATTTCAAAATAGCTAAAAGAGGATTTTAAATGTTCTCAGCACATGATAAATATTTGAGGTGAGGAATATGCTGATTAGCCCTATCTGACCATTCTACAGTGTATGCATGTACCAAAACATGACCATAAATATATAATTATTATTTGTCAATTAAAAATAAAATAAAACTTAAAAAAAATGAAGCAAATGGAGGCATGAGAATGTGAGATAGCATATTTTAATGGTGTACACATTAAATATTAGGAGGTTTGGAGGAAAGGGTAGGTTCTCTAGAGAACTGAAGCTAGATCTTGATGGGTGGTTGAGGTTTGAGGAAAAAGACCCCCACCAGACTTGGGTAGGAAGGTTTAGCAAAAGTGAAGCCCTCCTAGGCAGAGGAACAGTAGCTGGGGTCTTGAGGACCTGAAGATGTTCGTTAGGCTCACTGGGCTATAGGAGACTGGCCTTCTAAGCGATTGGGAGAAAATGCTAGAGGGGGAGATCATGCACTGAGGGTGAGGACTGTCAGGTGATCCTCTCCTCAGTTAAGGATTGTAGAGCCTGCGAGTCCCTTCAGGGAACATGGAAACTACCAGTTACTCAGACATTGGTTAAAGAACAAAAGGAGTGTTTCTTTTCATTTGGGGCATTCATCTAAGATAATTTTTCTTTTTTTTTTTTTTTGTAGAGACAGAGTCTCACTTTATCGCCCTGGGTAGAGTGCCGTGGCGTCACACTGCTCACAGCAACCTCCAGCTCTTGGGCTTAAGCGATTCTCTTGCCTCAGCCTCCC
>CAUYON010050229.1:0-10076 GCA_963573935.1 Arctocebus calabarensis
ACCCTAAGAAACAACAAATTCCGAATTGTCCTTTACAAATATCTACTCTCTTCAGATTTATCTAATTTATTCTATAACATATGAAAAACCAGACATTCTCACTTGGAAAACCTCCAAAATTACATATCATGATTTTAACAGTGACTTAGAAATCCTGGCAGTTCTCCCTAAACCAGTGGTTCTCAACCTTCCTAATAATGTGGCCTACAGTTCCTGTGGGTCACAACCCACAGGTTGAGAACCGCTGCACCAACCATACCTTAAATTAGTCTTGTTTATCAAAAATCAAACAGATAGAAACTCAATGTTTTCTCCCAATTCCAGTTATGATGCACAAAAGGAAATATGGGATTTTTTAGACCGTATAACTTAGTCAATGAGAATGCTGAGAAGGCATCCCTGTGGGGAGTACTCCAGGATGCCCCCACAGCCCTCCCTCACATTCTGAACAGAATTTGTGTCAGACATGGGGGTAGGGAAAGCTCTGTGCTTGGCAGAGAACAAATCGGAACAATGTTTCCACCCTACCTTCCCCCAGAAAGTACTCAAAGCAATCATGGCCAAATCCAGCAAAGTCAGACTTAATTAAGTTGGAAAACAAAAGCACAAAAGCTTGCAGAGGAAAAACAGGACACAACTTTACAAATGTTGCAATATACTGAATAGAGTTCTGTAGTCAGAGGTAGGACAAGCAAGCACCAGGAAAAAGAATGTGCCACAATTTAACCAGAGAAACAGTGTAATACACAGGGACTTGTAGATTATCTTCCACCCTGTGGGAGTTCAGGAGGGAAGAGAGAAACAGAGGTTCTGCAACTTTAGCATCAAACTCAGGAAAACAAGGAAACCAGATGCCAAAGAGACAGTGCTGCTAAGCGGCCTCTAACAAACGAAAAAACTAGCCTCCAACAAACACAAAAATCTCCAACAAACTCAAAAGGCAGCCTCCAACAAAAACACACAAAAGTGTCCAACATCACTTTGTCCTCTTCCTTACTGAAGCTATGTGGGGTATCCAAAATGATCAGGAAAGCGTGGGTTTCAGCACCAATGCGCAGCTTAATGTGCATGCATTTACTGATTAATGTGAAAGTGTTTGGGATGGGAGATTATCTGGGAGGAAACAGACCGAGGGGGGAAGCCTATGTTGACGCCATGAATGTAGAGAAGTTAGATGAGAAGACAGATGGTAACCCAAGTTATCACCCTTAATCCAGGAGGAGAGTAGAAAAGCTCACAGAGGGGAAGATGGTGATTATAAAGAGGAGAGAGGGAGGAAGAATGTGCTTAGATTCTGGGTTCCTGAGGATGGTCCGCCTCTAGGGCTAGAAAACTAAGGACAAATTGGGCTGAGCTCAGATCATTGTAGCATCAGGTGCTGTGGGGAGGTAGAGAGAGCCTGGATTTGGAGTCAGCTCAGCTAGGCCTGTGGCAGTGGCATTGCTATTCTTGCTGTGTAACCCGTTCACATCACTTCACCCTCTGAACCTTAGCAGCCTCCTTTGTAATGTGGGAACCCTACAGAGTGGTTTGGCAGCCCTGGGTTCATGCCAGTGAGTAAAGGGTTGGAGAAATGCTGGAAACACATGAGGGACTGTCCGTATCTGCTGAGCCAGCTAAGGAGGTGGAAACAAACCAGCAGAGGTTCTTCTCTGTATCCTCAACTACCATGAGACACACAAAGCTCAGGCTGAGGAGAGGAGGAAGCGGACAGGCACTGGGATGGGTGGAGTGAAAGGCAGAGAAAAATTCCAGGCCTATTCTTGAAGGTTCCCTTGGGCTCTTTTATAAGACACCCCAGCCCACCTGTGGGTTTGAGAGCAGGTGGGTTCTGGAACCGAACAAGGCTTCCCTCCACCTCAGCTTGCATTCCTCCCTCTGCCCTGCTTCTGCCTGACATCCACCTAGGGATGGTCCTGTATCATCATCATCAAAGAGAAAGTTGCACGTAAGGTTGTTCGTTACATTTGAGCCTGACCCACGTTCCTGCTCATGGCATCCATTGTGTCCTGTGTGAGTGGGCTCTCCTTGTTGGCTCACTAGTTTGGTGTGTGACTTGGGAAAATAGATACAGGGTTTCCCCATTCAGAGCTGGACAGAGACCTCTATTTCTTAGGCCTGGGAAATTTCATGTAAGCCGAGCCTCTTCTTTAGTGTATTCCCTGCCATTTTTCCCAGAGCTAGAGGGACTGCAACTGCTAATGTACTCATCAACATCAAAGTCTTCCAAGTCCTGGACAAATGTAATTCTTAAGACCCTTCCTTTTTTACAAAACAGTATATACATCCCTCTAGACAGAAGATCCGTGTGACACTTCCCACTTCAGTCTTTCCCTCTGCCAGAAGCTCTGGTGCTTTTTATTCCTTCTGTATTCCTCTCTATCCAATAAATCCTGTCTTACCACTGATCTGTGGTCTGTTGCTTCATTCTTTGAATCCCAGAGACCAAGGATCTACTGCAAAAAGAAACTCTGTAAACAAACTCATCTAACGTCCTTGGCTGTCACAACCTCAGCTGTAAATGAGGGTGTGGGTTTTCAGTGATGGCTCTTCTAACAAAGCTATTCCAACGATACCTCAGGATGCCTGTTTCTCTTCTAGCATTTCCCTGGTCTAGCCTGGAATACTTTCCCTGGCAGCCCAGCCTAGAACATGCAAACACTCTCAGTGTGAACCATTTCCCTTCTCAGGTGGCAGGGCCTGAATTCAACAACCAAGCTCTGTAGGCAAGAAGTATCCATATGGCTGCTGGATCTTTGTGATCCACACTCTGACTTTCTTCCTCCCCTGCTCAAAAACCTTCACTAGTTGCATCTGCAGACATCAATCTCAGAGCCTCTGTCTGGCAGCTCAGGCCCCTCCTGAGCAAATGTCTGCCCCCACCCACAGTTATTTACTAGCACCCAGGTCACCAGTACCACCTGCAGATGCCTCCCAGGCCCCCAAACTGCTTCCTCACCCTGGGATGCCCTGTGTGGTGTGCCGCCTGGACCACTACCTGGGCCTCAGACCCTGCCTGGGTGTAGGCCTCTCTGAGGTCTTCCGTAGGTCACCTGGGTATGCCTCCCCCCGCAGTCATCTGCCCAGCTCTTCCCTGACACTCCATGCCCACCTGGCCAGCTCTGCCTCATGACAACACTCTGGGATTTCTCGTTTTCTTCCTCTCCGTTTGTGCTGTGGTTTCACTGACTGCTGATTCTATAAACACTCATAGGTGCCAATGGTATATCAGACATTAGTGGGCACTGGAGACAAAAGATGAACAAGACTTTCATCTTTTGGCCCACGAGGAGCCTGTGGACAGGCTGTGGGGATGAACATGGGTGAAATTGTCCTACAGTCCTGGGGGAGGACACACACAAGATTCTTCAGTGACACAGAGGAGGATCGCTAACTCTTCTCTGTGAGATGGGAGAAAGAGCTCACAGAAGGCCCAGTATTTGAGCTCGGCCTTGAAAGGAGAATCAAAGTTTGACAGATGGAGATGACAGGGAAGGGCAACCCAGGTATGGGGAATGAAAGGTGTCAAGATGCAGAGAAGGAAAAGAAGAGGGCTGTGAATTTCTCCCTTCAGACCGTGTGAGGCCAGCGAAAGAACCATTTATGTTGGTGTTTCTAGTGCATTAATAGCTGCTTCAACTTCTCTCTGGAAGAAGGCAGAGTGTGAAAAATAAAAAAATAAAAATAGGAAATGCTTTACAGAAGTATACAAATTAAATTCACTCCAGTGTACATATAATGAAATACCTTGCGCCTTATTTAAAAGAACACAATTACCAAAATCATTTGTTGTCCTAGAAAACCTAGAAGTAGTTTCTGTCCGTGATACAATTCAATGTCTACAATGTGCCCTCACCATGTGTTTTCTCATTAAACATTCACGATCCTGAGCAGGAGTTATTATCCCTCCATACAGATGAGAAAACCGAGAGCCGAGTCACAAACCTCGCCAGCCAATGTGAAAAATATCAAACTTTGGAAAGGAGAAGATACGGGGGTGCCCAAGGATAGCAATGGCAGGTTGTTGGTGAAGCATTCGGCACAGAGGAATGAACAGAGGCTCTGAAGTCAGGTGGATTTGAATCTTTTTCTTGCCACTTACTGGCTGTGGGGCAAGTCAGTACACAGCTCTCTGTGCCCGTCTCAACTACAAAATGAAGGTGCTTGAACCGACTAGACAGGGTTATTGTGCGAATGGGTGATGAATGCAGCGGTCCGCAGCGCGTGCTTCGGTTCAGGAACCTCAGCACATACCACAGCTTCTCTGCCATCCGAGTAGGAGGATAGATGATAGCCAGCTTACCATTTCCTGTCGGATTCTCATTCCAAGCTTAATCCGCGCACCTCCGGGTGGCAGACAGAGCTCTAAGATGCTCACCACCACCCCGCTATTGGTAGTCACACCTCAAGGCGATGAGATGCCACTTCTGAGGTTTGGTTTTAAAAGACTGTCACTTCCATCTTGGTTGAACTCTCTCTGGCTCTTCTCAGTTACTTGCTCTGAAGACGTATGTTCCCATGTTGTGGGCTACCCTGTGCCCTCTACTTTGTGAGGGCAGCTCCTAGTCAATGGACAAGGAACTGAGACTGTTGGCCCCGTGAGGAACTGACCCCTGCCAGCAATCACGTGAGTGAGCTTGGAAGCAGATCCTTCCCTGCAGTTTGAGATGCCGGCTGCACCTTCAGCTCTGATCGCCTCCTGAGGAGAGACCCTGAAGCAGAGCACCCAGCTAAGTCGTGCTCGAGTTCCTGACTCAGAATTGCACCCTAAGATAGAGAGGGACCCCTCCAGAGAAGACTTGCTTTCATTTCAGCCAGGCACGCGTGGGTGCTGCCAGCCTGGGCCACCACAACGTAGTTCTCAGCTTGAGCTCTGTTGACCATCCGAATGGCAGGAATTGGAGCAACAGGTCCGTACAAGTGCAGCTCAGTGCTTACCATTCTCAGGCATCCTTGACTCCCACTCTGATCAGCACCAAGGATTCAGTTCCTGAGTCTCGAAAGTGAATGTGGGAAGATGGTGTGGGTTGTCTTTGTGTTTATTCATTCTTGGCATTTATAGAGCTTTGGAGTCTGGCTTAATGTGGAGAGGGTATCCCACTACCCTCCCTGGTGTGGCTAGACTGCGGCTCCATATTCTGTTCCCAGTATCCCGCAGAGCTATGAAAATAGAACTGACATTTGCCAGGATCAGCACATGCCCTAGGAGCAAACTAGTTATTCGGCTCAGAAAGTCTCAGGTTCCTCACACTGCTTTAGGATTTGACTTGATAACTTTTACTCTCTTTTAAGCTCTTCAGTATAGTCAAGAGTTTTAAAAATAGTTTATCCAAAAATCTCAGTTGTTTTTTGGTGGGAACATTGGTCCAAATAACCTAACTCATCAGAATTCTAGAAATGGAAGCCTCTTGTTCTTAGATAAACGTACTGTAAGATATAAACTTACCTCTAAATGCTGCTTCAGATAAAATGCCAAAGGTATCCATGAGTGGTTCTTCCACTTTCAGTCAGCTGGAAATTTTGTAATTGCATTGTGATTTCTTCTTCAGATTGGATTACTACTAAGTAAACTGTTCAATTTTAAGCATACATTTTGCTTTGTTGTTTTTCGTTTTCTTTCACTGTCTTTTTAATTGCCGATTTCTAATTTTATTTTAGGGATATGATTTGATGATATTGAATTGTTTGGAGCTTGTTTAAATTTCCTTTGTAGCAAGTGGCTATTTTTGGTAAATTATTCTTGTTGCTTGGAAAATAACATAGGTACAGGCAGTCCCTGAGTTACCAACACCAAACCTACATACAACTCGCGTTTACAAACAGAGGCTATAACAAGTAATAGGAAAATGTACCTGTTACAACTTACGTGAAAGTCAACTTAAGAACAAACCTACAGAAACGATCTGGTTTGTAACCTAGGGACCGCTTGTACTCTCTGTATGTTGAACGCTAGAATACACACACATGAGGTCTTGGTAAGCATGCTCTTTAAATCTTCCTTAATATTATAACTTTTGGGTCTAAGGATCTATCCTTTTTTGGATCAAGGAAAGGCTATCAAAGCAAAGAAGCTCTGAAATGTGTTACAATATTGGGAATGTTTGCTCATCCTGATGGACTTATACTCAGTATATCTATTTTGTTTTTAAAAAGGGAAATTATAAAATCTTTACTGTAAGTATATTAATGAACAACTTAAATTTGGCTTTATCTCTGTTAAAACAGTAAATTGCTCTTAGAGTCCTTAACAAGGGCTAGTAAAAGTTGCACTTTACTATCTGTTTAAGCTGCCTAGAAAGCAGTGATCCTGTCTTACCAGAATGATTTTCTGTGTTTTATGTTGGTTTTATCATGTCTTTGAATGTTAAAAACAAATAAAAGACAAAGATTCCTCACTTGTTAGAGAGCTAAGATAACTTATAATCATATGATCTTCTATGTCTATTTCATAATGTTTTATTAAGACTGCTTAGAACAGGTAACTAAATATTGTCTCTCAGGAGTGATAAAAAGTTGTTGATTTTTATCTTCTTAAGATCAGATCCAAACTTAGAAAATGAAGTAATTTTGGCATATCTTTTAACCTAAAACTGTCTGAGATCTCCTAGAGTTTCCCTGGATTATCATAAAGATTTATTCTTTCTCATAAAAGTAGAGATGGTAAAAATAATTAGGTCTCACTGATGTTCTCTTCATTTGTTAATTAGCCCAAAGCTGTTGTAAGAGCTATAAGGATGGTCAAATCAGAAGAAACCTCCAGATTTCTTTACATTAAGTTCATTTAAATAAATTAGTATCAATGTAAATGTTTCAGGAGTTGTATGCTTTATGGGAAGTTTCCCAGGATTTGCCAGGACTCTCACTGCCCATAATATTTTTTGACTCTCAGAGGAAACATTGATCAAAACCTTATGAAATAATTCTGTTCCAAACCTGAAAAGATCACTTTACTTCCCTCTATTATGATACAATTGGCTGCTGTAATAAATGAAGGACATCCATTCATTCCGTCATCTAGAGGTAGTATATGTTCTACTCTGATGCTTATCTAGAGGCTCAGCTCTAAGCTATAGGCCAGAATTTATGCCTTCTAAAAAGAATGATAGTTTGAGACTGTCCCCAAAGGGACTTTCAAGGTACTCTGATCATTTGCATTTTCAAAGAATAGACTCTTGGGTGCAGGCTTCCAAGCTGATAGAGACAAATTTCCAAAGGCACGGAGGCCAGGGATCCCGGGTCTCCGTTCAGCTTAGAATAAGGCAGATTGTATGATACTGATTACTGACCAAGAATCAGCAAAGCAAGGGTTAGTTATGCAGGGTTGAATGAACTGATGAGGTTATTTGTTTGTATCATAAAAGACCTTTTCCTCTCAAGCTATCTCTAATATCAGTTAAGTAGATCTTGTTTTTTATAAACTAAAATGAAACATTTTAAACTTGTATGTGATTCTCATTAACCCACCAACATTCAGAAACTCAAATTAGTCTCCTCACTTTTCATAGCAACATCTTTTAATCAGGCAGTGAGCTAAGGGTTGACTTCACTTGTAAGCCAGGAATAGAGGCTTGGTATTTGGTTTACAAGATCCTGATTTTATAGGAAGTAAAGAAAATCACTTTCTGGGGCGGCACCTGTGGCTCATTGAGTAGGGCGCCGGCCCTGTATACCATATTCCGAAGGTGATGGGTTCAAACCCGGCCTCGGCCAAACTGCAACACGGAAGAATAGCTGGGCGTTGTGGTGGCACCTGTGGTCCCAGCTATTTGGGAGGCTGAGGCAAGAGAATTGCCTAAGCCCAGGAGTTGGAGGTTGCTGTGAGCTGTGTGACGCCATGGCACTCTACCGAGGGCGATAAAGTGAGACTCTGTTTCTACAAAAAAAAAAAAAAAAAGAAAGAAAGAAAGAAAAGAAAGGAGAATCACTTTCTGGACAATGGGAATCTTAGAAAATTTTAGGATCTTGATAGAAGAATTCAACGAAATATATAGATATTGCAGGTAAAATATGAAAGAGAAAATGTCTTGGGCTTGGTTTGCCAGTTACAGTATAACAAATACCATTAGATTTTAAAAGTACAATTTGAGATTCCTTATGAAAACTTCCAGACACAAGTGAATTCCTTGGCCTTAGACAGCACTCAATATTGCATATCTCTGAATTTGCAAATCAAACTCAAGGAAGCCTATGTGTTTAACATCTCTGCTATACCTATATAAACAATAAGGCCAAACACATCAAGATGAAACTTTTTTTGTGATCGAGAATAATCTTTGAAGATTATTTGGGATTTCAAGAGGGGATATTGGGGGGAGGAAGTATCTAATAGTTGCAGAAGGACAAAAGGGATTATTACCTGGTGCCTTCTGGGTGCAGTGCTGTGTATCTCTAGCAGATCCTCTGAGGATCATCTGGTTTTGTACAAGTGTGCTCTTCTGATTTTTTTTTTTACAGACTAGTATATTTTACAAGGCTGCAAATGTAGCTGTTAATTTATAGAAAACTGATAAAAATATAAATGATTCCTGTCGATAAAACAGGAATGCAAATGATTCCTACTTATTACAATATGAATGGAATTTGTTCAGTAGACAACATAAATTTCTGCAAGTCAAATTCTTGCTTGAACCAATCCTAATATCTTATTGGTTATTTCATGAATGGATGAACTCAGTGAAATCTTTGACATGTGTTCATTTCATAACCACATAGGAAAAGATTCATAGGATCATCTGCATGAAAGTCTTCATTATGTTCTATTCTGTTCTTCGATTTTATTCATCAAAAGAAAGTCAAAAGAATATTCTCAACAATTAAAATAAATCCACATGGATAAACAGCAAACACCTATGGCTGGGTGATTATGCCAACTACAGAAGAATATATACTGTAGAATTCAGTTCAAATTACATAAAAACAAATAAGTTATTTAAAATGGTTATACATATTTCTTCTAAAATATTAATAAAAGCACTTTTTAAGGACTTAAATCCCGAAACAGACACTGGCATGTTCATAGTTGTTATCTCCAGTTCCTAAGGCAATGGTTGCCAACCGGTGTGCTGCAAAAATTTTTAAAGTTCATTAAATTATTTTTGAAAGAAGTTCAAAGCACAGTAAGTTTATACTTTTTACTCTTTTTTGTGATCAACATGATTTAAGTGTGCCTCGGAAGTTTACCTACAGAGACAAGTGCGTCGTGAGATTAAAAAAGAAAAAAGGTTGAAAAACACTGTTCCAAAATAATCGACCAACATCTGTGGCACAGTGGTTGTAACATAGCTCGTGTCCACCAAGGAGAAGATACTGAGAAAGAAGTACATGGGTGTGTGGAGGTAAGAGTCCAGGTATATCAGGGTGACAATGAGTCCATTGCCCAGAAGGGTGATGACGCAGAGGAGGAAGAAGAAGGTGACTAGGGTCATTCTGACCTGTGACTCACCGGAGAAGCCAAGGAGGATGAACTCAGACACAGATGGAGGAGTACCGGCCCCCCAACCAAAGCAAGTGACATGGCCTCAGGTGCTCCCCGAGGAACATTGCCCTAAGATGGAAAAACTTCTTTATCTGTGAACATGTTCACAGGAGGAAGTTACCGGAGGGCTTCGCAGGGTGAAGCTGGAGGTTGGGCACTTGCAGAGGTTACGGGAAGAGGAGCTTTGTCCTTTTCTCTTTTTTATTTATGGCTAAGCTTCAAGTTTTGAAGAACTTCTGTCAGAACAGACAGCCAGACACCATTGTGGTTAAGCCTGCAGCTACACGTTGAGAAAGTATGTTTAATTTAGATTAACTACATATGTATCCAGCAGCATCTGTGCTGAACAAAGAATTTTCATGGCAGCTTCTGCTGTTTCATCATTGTTCATTCCTTTTTCTATTCCTATACTTTTATCTGATCGGTGTACATAAAAACACCCAATAAGTGTGGGTTGTCACTGAGTGCCTGAGTGAGCACCAGTCTCCCTTTCATCAATCATTCTGTGTGCAGTACTTTCCTCTGTGTCCCTGATCAGTTAAGCTCCACGGTCGACTACATCTGGCGCAGCGAGCAGGGTCAACGGCTGGACTGAGCCCGC
>CAUYON010050231.1:0-52964 GCA_963573935.1 Arctocebus calabarensis
GATATAATATTGCTCAGACTGAGGAAGGTCTGTTTCAAGAATCTGGGAGCATTTAAGTTAGGTGCATAAATATTTAGAATTGAAACATCTGGCTTGGCACCTGTGGCTCAATGGGCTAAGGTGCCAGCCACATACACCTGATCTGGTGGGTTCGAATCCAGCCCAGGCCCGCCAAACAACAATGACGGCTGCAGCCAAAAAATTGTGGTGGGTGCCTGTAATCCCAGCTACTTGGGAGGCGGAGGCAGGAGACTCACTTGAGCCCTGGAAATGGGTATTGCTGCGTGCTTTGATGCCAAATCACTCTATCCAGGGTTACATATTGTGGCTCTGTCTAAAAAAAAAAAAAAAAAAACCTAGAGTTTATTCTCTAAAAGCACCAACACAACACAATAAATAAAGCAGGAACACATAACAAAGGGAAAAGGGTAAAGATAAATCTTGTCAAGGCTGAGAAAAGGGTCAAACAACCAAGAAACCATTGAGACGGGCTCTGAAGGACCAAGCCATGTCTGCAACACTAGACTTTTAAGAGAATGGAGAAAATCAGACCCACAGGCTGAGATATTTGCTTCTAATGACATTGGATAATTTAGAATGAGAGAAAGACAGATGAGATACCTTAGGCTTTGGCTCAAAACGTGGAGTGAAGGTCAAATCATTTACTATGAGCTGGTCAGTGATTCTTGCCACTAAGCTAAAACCACGAAAATCACTTTAAGATATTTGCTTTGCAGACTAATAAATTAAGGTGCCTACTGAGTTCGTGACTTCTACTTATTTATTATGAGAAAATTATAGCTTTGATGAAAACTGGGTTCTTGATCCCTAAGATATGGGCATCCAACCTACACGACTAAGAACTGGAGCACTATGGCTCTCCAAGACCCTCTGAAATATTTTCCATTCCACATGCCTTGCTGCTTCCTCCTACAGCTTTGAATTAATATAGCAATGTCCACCATGTCTCGCTCTTCGTTGTAATTTCAGCAATGACTAGAATTAAGTACCCAGGAGAGAGAAATACAGAATTAGACAAAAAAAAAAAACTAGAAAAGACTACAGACATGTTAAATTGTTATGGGTGCACTCATCTGAGATAAAGCATTCCAAGTGCAATATGAGACAGGAATACAGTTCCAAAAATATATAGTGCTGACAATGTTCTGGGTTGGTCAATGGAAACCTAGACGCAGTCTTGGACCATGCAGCATAAAAGTCCAGAAATCCTGGGCCAAGTAAAGCAGAAGACATTCAAAGATCACAGAAAATATAAATATTAGATTATACCCATTGTATGAGCCCTTCTCATGTCATTAACCTTTTCATTATATATACAAAAAGTCATTTTGTGCATATGTATATATTTATATAAACACATGTATTTTACATAGACATATTGTATATAAATATATATACAAAAACTTTTCTGATGCCATTAGGAATAGACTAGCAAAGGAAGAATAAAATATTGAAAATGAACTTTCCTGGATAATTTTATGATTTTTTTTCCTGATGTGCAGTGATTTGAAGAACAGCTGAAATTAAAATGGGGTGAGAAAAGTCCTGGGGTCAGGTGGGCCCAGGTGGCAATTCAGAAACACGTGAAATAAACAGGGCATCAGCTTGTGCAGTAATCAGTGTCTTTGAAAGTCCTTACACGCAGAGTTCTCTCTTTCTCCATGAAGCTCTCAGAAATAAATCAATAGATAAGATGTCCATTGATTTGTGTAATCAAAAAAAAACAAAGAAAAATAAACAAACAAAAAAGAACTCAGACAAGTGGAGAGAAAACTGACTCTAGCCAGTACATTGGAGTGTTTGCGAGGATTAAGAGCCTCCTGCTCATTTCTCAGCCCACCAGCTGTGGAATGAAGGCAAGTCTCCTGCAATGGGACTATGACCCATGAATAAATGGCTTTTGTTGCAAGGGTACAAGCTAAATCTATCAAGTATAGAACATAAAAGTCTTAACACAATAATCAAGTAAATAAAGTGAAAGCTATATTAATTAGTTTCATGTAAGCACTCCAAATTGTATAAAATCAGCACAATGTACCCTACATATGCATAAATGTATTCATGATCTATGTGTATATGACTTAATAAAAAAAATAAAATAAAATAAAATAAAAAAGAAATGGCTTTTGTGGCAGAATGTGACAAAGGAAAGTCCATTGATCCTACCCTGCCTGCTACAATAGCCAATTAGAGGTAAAGTTGCATTCTGGGTGAAATCGAAGATATTAGCCTCAACACCAAGGGCTCAAAAGATGTAAGTATGTTGATTTCAATTAGTTTCTACCCAAAAGTATTCTTTTTTGTTTTAATACATAGAGAACATGGAAATAATTTGTCACTTGTTCCTGCCTGAGAGACATGCTTACTTTCACTTTTGTAATACCATTTGACACCATCTAATCTACAGGGGCCTTAACCATTTCATAATCCCTCAAGACCTCACAGCAGCCCAGTACTTTGATGATGCCGATAGACCTCACAGAAGCCCAGTACTTTGATAATGCCGATAGATCTCATGCCGATAGATCCTGGAAATGTGTAGAAAATACTTTCCATTTTTTTAATAAGGCCTACATGGTGAGTTCCACAAAAACAGAGAATTTTTCATTTCAGAGTGACCCATTCAAAAGCGGCCTAGAGCCTAAAAATGCTTGTGCCATTCTTAAGAAAAATTTCTCACTGCAAATGAGACTGATAACCAGAGAGTCAGGAGAACTATGCAGTTGTCATCAATCACCCTCTTTCTCGGGCTCGTCCGTTCCTTGTTAAATGCCTAGTAAGTTATAAGGCCACAACACCCAGGATCTATACATTTGGACTTCGTAACACGGCCTTTCCCTCCTAAGTCTACTTTGGTCACTCCAATGCTAAGCTCTCTACTCTCCAGTGGAAAATGGCTTTGTTTTCTATCACAAATGGAGTAACTATTTGTACTCAAAAATTGACACATTAGGGATTTAGATTTGTTTCCCTGCTCATCAGATATCTGACAGCACCACCTTTGGTGGATATCCTAAATCTTTTAAACACCATTGTGGCATCCTGCATAATAATGCTTCTGAAAGAGGAACACATTTCACAATGAAAGTGAGACAATAATCTAATGTCCTTGGAGGAAATTGGCCAAATCATTTTCTAATTATTTTTGACTGACAGAAGGTTTTCACAAGGAGATATACATTCGTGTGCATACATGTATTTACATCTATACACACATATATATACATATACACACCGAGTGCCAAAAAAAATACACATTTTAAAAAAGGAAAAAACTATTAAAATTATAATGCTCGATATATACTGATAAAGAAAGCCAAATATAAGACAGAAGTTCTGCAGTTACAAGAGGTGCTCAAAGTAGTCACCATCATCATCCAGACGCTCCAGTTTATGATGAACCACCAATTGAGCAAAGTTGGCCAGAGTCCATTTGTGTTGGTTCAATTTCTTCCCGAAGTAGTGCAATGTTGACTATGGAAGCAGGAATACAGTCATGATGGAGTGTGTAGAAGAAAAAACATCTGAAAAAGGAAATAAATAACTTTAAAGTTAAGATAGAAGATCCATTAGCCAGCAAAATTGCTGTGACCATGAAAACACAATGCTTACTTTAGGCAGACGATCAAGAGTAGAGAGAAGGAAATTTTAAGAGTTGCCAAGAAACCTTTAGACTCAGAAAGGGAGCTAAATAATGGATTTGACCTCTATTCTGGTTTGCTGGGGAGCCCTAACAAAACACCATGCACTTTGTGGTATAACAGCAGAAATGTATTGCCTCCCTGTTCTGTAGGCCGGATGTTGGAGGCAGAGGTGTGGGCAGGCTTTCCATGGCCTTCTTTTCCCTGTGTCTCCACCTGCCATTTCTCTGTGCAGCACCTGTGTCCTCATCTCCTCTTCTGACAAGGACATGAGACGCATATTGTCAGGGCCCACCCATACGACCTCATCATACTGTCATTACCTTTTTAAAGGTGCTACCTCCAAATAAAGTCACATGTTGAGGGACTGAGACTTAGAACTGCAACACATAAATTTGGGAGGAGGGATTAGGACATAATTCAGCCTTTAACAACCTCCTCACAGTTCCAGCCCTACCCAAATGCATTTCCTGCTCCCTTCCCACTACACTTCTCCTCGATAACTCTTAGTAATATGACAGGGTTACTCAGCTTAGATGCAATTTCCTCAGGGACATCTTTCCCAAACCTAAACCTAATTGGGCCCCTTTATTTTACTTTCTCATATCACTTACAGTTTGCAAACAATTATTTATTTTTTATATCAGTTATCACAGTTTATGATAATATAGCTATATGACTAACATGTTATTTTTGCTGTTATCTGATTCTTCTCTCACCATCTCACTAGACCCTGGCTCTGGATTTTTGGATCAGTACCACCCCATGAGTCACCAAGTTCCTTATCGATATGAATAATAAGAGTTAACAATTATTGAGAGTTGACTATGAGATACTTGCTAAGTATTTTGTATATATTAACTCTGTCCTCCTTTAACCCTCTCAGTGATGTAGATCATATTATCACACTTATCCTATAGATGAGAAAAATTAGATATTAGTAAATCTGCTCAAAATTACACATAGTGAACTGTAATAACATTTGGAATTTACCTAGAAAAAGCAAAAAATGAAAAGTACACAGTAAGGACAACAGATATAGTGCAGGAGTTCAACATCCATTCTTAAAGCCCACAACTAAAGAAAATAACGGAAAGACCCCAAAGAGCCGGGATACAGGAAACAGCGGCAGACACAGTGTCAAGAGGTGCAATATGTGGATATGGCTTTAAGTTGTCTCCAACAAGTGGACCCATCAGTAATCTACACCCTCAAACTCTGCCACCTGATTACAGCTGATGATGTAGAGACAGATGCGGTACCCAAGCTGAACTGATAAAATTCTCTTTCCCATTGGCGTAAAAAGCATAGAGGCTGAGATTTTTAAGTGACATTAACAGCAAGGACCCTGGGAGCAGATACAGATTCTGCTGCTAAGAAATATAAGAACGGTCAGACCGTCATCCTTCTGCACTTTAATTAACCAACAATTCTTTCAGTTCTGTGAGATAATCCAGTATTCTTTTGCCTAATTCCTTTGCTGTCAGTATTAATTGTGTTTTAGATGAGCATAACTAAATAAGACTTGGGGGTTTTATTTATTACAAACATAATAATTGGTACAAAGAGAAAATTTCAATCAAATTTTAAGCAAGATTTTTTTGTGAAGTGGTACAAGTTATTTCTAAAACACACCTAGAAAACTAAATGCATGAGCAAAACCAATAAAATATGAGAAAGGAAAAAGAATAGACAATTGGCCTATCAAAATATACTATAACACTAAGGTGGTTTAAATATATGTTATTAGAATGAGAATAAACCAGTAAACGAAAGACAGAGGAGGTCCAGAACAAATGCATGTGAATTTAGAAATTGCTCAGTGTACGTTTATCCAGGAATGTCTTTCTTTCACCTTCGAATCTGAAGGACAGTTTGGTCTTGGCCCAAATGGGTTTATGGGAGTAGAACCTTTAAAAGCTCTGTTCCTCTACGCAGAAGCAGGAATTTGGATTGTGAGACCATTGTCTGCCATTTTCTTCCTTTACAGGCAAAATAATAAACTTCCCTTTCATTCTCCTCAAACCACTTGTCCCTCTTTATCTGATGTGGCTTCTAGGAACAAGTGGGATAACCTCAGGCAAGAAAATAACAGATCCACACTGTTCTTACACAGAGTTTAGCTATATTTTTATGAATAGAAGTTTCTGAGTATCTAGTATGCTCAGAGTGAATATTAGAGTGATGAAACTGTTGTTTTTGGCAGTTTTCTCCAGTTCCATAGTTGCTTTTTAGGGAGAGAATTTTTTTCCTAACTCCATCTTGTTGGAGATTTAACCATTTAAAATTTATTTTCTGCTAAATGTTTTTTTTTAATTTTTATTTTTTATTAAATCATAGCTGTGTACATTAGTGCAATCATGGGGTGTGCAGGCTTCATATACAATCTGAAATATTTTCATCCAACTGTTTGAATACACATTCTTCTCATCAGCCCATAGATCATACTCCAAAATCGATCACATCTTATGTCACAAGTCTAATCTCAGCAAATTTAAAAAAGTAGAAATTATTCCTTGTATCTTCTTAGACCACCATGGGAGGCAGAGGCAAGAGACTCGTTTGAGCCCAGGAATTGGAGGTTGCTGTGAGCTGTGATGCTACAGCACTCTATCCAGGGTGACAGCTTGAGGCTCTGTCTCAAAGAAAAAAAAAAAATTCCAGATAAGAAGAATATAAGAAAATTGTACATTGCCTTTGAGAAGGCAAATACAACAACTATATAAATATTAACAAATGAATCAGTATATTTAATGGAAAATACATATACTCACTAAAACCAAGTAATACTTACCCCAGGAATACACAAATGGTTTAGTAAGAAAAAAAACTATTAAAATGGTTTACTTCCGTGTATTTTTGTTATTAAACCTTTGTCTGAGGCATAACCGGCAAATATTTTCTCCCATTCTGAGGGCTGGTTCTCTTCTTATGAACACTTTTGATCTTAGCTCCCATGCCATTCTCATGCCAGACTGGCAAAACTTGAGTTACAGAGAAATTTAGGTAGTTTGAATTGGCACTTGGTGAAAATCAATGCTATATCATTATCTATAGCACTATATTTGTATATTGTCCTTTCATCATATTAAGTTAGCTGCTACTTCTACAACTTGCTGCTAAGACACTGAAAGTTTCTCTTTGCCCTGAAAGTCTAAGCTATCCCAGAATGTACTTTTTTTTTGGTTATTTTCCATTAATTATGAGTTTCTCGGTAACTATGCAAGCTCCAGCTTTTGAAGGTCAAGCTATATTCTCCTTAATCTCAACCTCCAGAATTCTCCAGAAGACCAGCAAAGAAAGCATCCGAGTTCTATGTTTGCTCTGCTGCTTCCAGTGATCTGAACCTGTTAAGTCAAACTCCCCAGAGTCTTAATTTCTTCATGTGTAAAATGGAAATAGTAGTCAACACTTGCCTGTTTTCCTTATAAAGTTGTAGAAAAGACAGCCTGAGATAAAGTTTCCTTAAAATTATAAACTACTGTGTATTTGAGATTATTTATTAATTTATGTAAATCTTAAGACTGCTTATGGCCTTGGAAAAACCTTGGCTTTGCCTTTGCCATAACCAGCCAGCCCAAGAAGAAATGCAGGTTATTAATTCCTTTCCTCCCTCCCTTAGAAGAAAGTTGTGGAGTAATGATATTAAATGGGAAAGACTTTGTACATTCTAGATTTATTTATGAAATTTTCAGCAATAATAACAGGTGCAAAGGCTGATGTTAGTCAGGAATAAATTATACACTACAAAAGTGAGCATGGCACTGTAGCTCCTGGCAACAACCACTATCTGCTGAACCTGGTACCTTCTCAGCTATGTGTTTGCTTTCTTGGGTACGTGGCAGAAGCCAACCCGAGTCTGTCTGCTGTTCTCTCACAAGTATATCTGTGGCTTTAGCATCTCCACAGCCCAAAGCTCTGCTGTTTCATTTACAGAGTTGTTTCTGCATGGCTGTCCGTCAATCTAGCTTCCCCTCACCTTTCGGATTTTCATGCAGTGGGTAGATTCATGCAAACTGATGAGTCTCACGACCTAACAGCATCTTGTTACTTGAATTTATTGCAGATGACATGCTGGAGTCTCACATTGCATGTCCAGATCTAAAAACTTCAATTTGATAGCTTTTGTGATTATATTAGATCCATGCTGCCTTTTAAAAAGGCACTTTAGATTTCTTGATTTGGTTTTTGATGCCCTTGATAATTAGGACATTATTAGTCAGCATGCTCTCTAGAAGTAGAGCTAAGTTACCACTTTCACAAATCTGTCATCAGTTGGGGATGTTTAAAAGCTCCAGAAAAGATTGCTTAATTTCAATTCCCAAACCTCAAGTAAGTGATTCCAACTGATGAAACTTCATTCAGATCCAAACTGTAGCTTCAAGGGAGTCTGAAAAGTCTTTTGGCTTTTCCAAGTAGGTCCATCTTCAACTTCAATGTCATCTCAGCAGCATTTGACACATGACCACACCCTCTTTCTTGAAATCCCTTAACTAAACTCTCCTGGGTTTCTGTCTACTTTTATGAACCCTTCCTTTTGTGGTTTTTCTTCCTTTTCCCTTTCCTTAGGTGAAAATGTTCCTTGTATTTATGCCTCAGGCCCACTTGCTTTCTCATGTGCATACTTTCTCTAGACAAGCTCACTTGTGTCCAGTTTCCAGTTACCATCTATTCGCTGTCGACTCCTGAGTCTCCATCTCCAATGCATATTGCTCTTCTGAGTTTCAAACCTGCATAGCTTCCTACCAGAATTGTTTCTCTCAAAATCAAACATGTTTGATGATGAATCTTTCCTATTTTTCCCTGAAAACCTATCTTTTCTCTGTATTTTCATCATCCATCCAGTAATCCAACTAAAATTTTACTGTCTCAGGGGATTCTAATTTTTATCTGGTGGCTGGCTTTCAAGAGGAAGGAAGTGGAATGTGCCAGGTCAGATAAAAGCATTATCACTTCTGCTGAATTATATGGCTCAAAACAGGCACGAGTGGAGAAATTGACTATATCATGATGGGAGAACGGCAAATTCACATTGTGGGAGAGTATGTGGAATGGGAAATACCGTTGTGACCATCTTGGGACACACAATCTGCCACAACAGCAAAATCAGCAATCAAATTCAGTTTCAACTAGCTCCAAAGCCAAAGTACTTAATCATGAAGTTATACCGCTTCCTGTATTTCAAAGAGTACTTCTTTAACTTCTGGAAAATAGATGAAATAAAAAAATATTGGTGCTTTTCAAGCATTAGTTAATTGTTTATTCATCTATTATTCAGTACCTACCATGCAGGCATTGAGCACACACAGTAATGAGTAGAATACACAAGTCACTGGTCCCTTGGAGCCCAGAGTCCCTTCTTTCACCATTGCATAAATAGTTCCAGTTTAAATGATGGATTCAGAATCTGTTCTTACTAACAGCAAAGAATGATCAATTTCTGACCCTGAAGAATGTTGGAATGAAGCTCTTCAGAGAATTAGAGGTTTGCACAGAATTTAAAATTTAATTTGACTTAAAGTTCATAGCTTCATAAAAATACTTAGACCTCTTAGTGTGACATGTATGCAGGGAAGATTGTAAATTCTAAATATTTATAGCTGATAAGTATTATTCATCACATGGCACTACTTGATACAGAGTGGCTTACAGGAAAAAAGTGCAAGAATGTAGCATTCAAGCAAATTAATTTGCCATCCTGTCTTAGGGTCAAACTGTGACTCTGGCTAAATAGCCAACAGTTGGTAGGCCAACTGCGAGGTCAATTAGTGGGATCACCACGCAATCCAAATCCCTCTTTCAGACAGCGGCAACACCAACAACCAAATCACAGGGACTCTATGGCCATCTAATCTATTGCTCTACAATCAGGGCAGCTTTTCAATCAAATTAATTTAATGTGATTTGGCTTAGTTACATGACATAGGCGCAACCTACCTGGTGCCTGCTCTGTTCACATGAGTAGCCTAACAGCATGTCAGTCTTTGAAGGGATCCTATATACCACCTGGTTCTATGCTTCTGGAATTGGGAAAAAAGTGGGGGCAGTACACCATATCAAATGATATGGCAAAACTCCCATATCAATGTGCTGTGCCCTGCTGGGATGCTAAATATATCTCAAAATTTGGTGGCAGTGGTGGTGGTAATAGGGATACATTAATATATGTAAAGAAGTGCAAATATATCATGGGTTATGTATGCCCTGGTAACAAGTCTCAATCTCCAAGTTTAGTTCTCATTTATACTACATGTCCATCAGAGTCAGTGGGGGGCTGAGTTCTGGCTGTCCTCATTCCTGGATCCAGTTTAATAGAGGAGCCTTTACGTAGAACTTTGCATATTGCTTGATGGAGGAAAAGACAACTGGAGTAAGTAATAGATATTAACACCCCACTTGGAAGTGGCACTGTCATTTCCACACACCCTTCAGTGGCCAAATCATGCCACATAGACCCACCTATTTTCAAAGAGACACAGGGAACAGCAATCCTACTATGTGAACTAGAACTATTTGGTGAACACTATTAATGTCTACCATTGAGTAAGGTGCAAAGTCCATAAACTTTAGGATGAAACATAACACTTCAAAGAAGTTTCTTATAACACATATGCAGCCACCAAAATGTTGATTAAATAGGAAAATCATAGAAATGATATGTACTTGCCCAAAGTGTTAAATTTCATTTTAAAATATGTAAACATAAATTCAGTTCCTTATGTTTTGATGTCAGTCCACGGAGATTTCTGTGAGAATGGCTTCATTGATTGGCATGCCTTTTTGTCTTTCCTACTCATAATGTCTCTAAGTGCCATTATGTGTGACAAACTGAAGCCACCAGAAAAACCATCAAAGTGAAAAGTCCTTGAAAATGTTCTGCCAAGTCTTTTTCCAATTGTCTCATTTACCCATTATTGGAAGCAAATTTTTAATGACTTTCATTAATCAAGTATTTCTGAAGGATTTAATTTAGCTTTTCAGCATACACTATTCTTAAAATATTTCAAATGTATGGACAAGAATCCATCTTTGCATGTCCACCACCTTGTGAGTTTATCTTTCATAGAAATACCTTTTTGTGTTTATACACTATACATTTAAACTATATTTAATTAAATCATATCATGATCAGCACAGAAGGCACAAGCAAGTTTGGAAATAATACATGGCAAGTGTCAGAAGCAGAAATGTAAAGTCATGCTATAGAGTACTTAGACCACTACCTTCAACCATTCCTGTATATCCCACAGTTTTCTCTGATAGGTAGAGAGCATCTGATAACCTGATAATGAGATTAAATTAGTTAAAAGAACTTGTGCTAAACTTGTGGAAAATTTAGGGGCTCTACTTCTAGGCCACCATTCTTGTTTGGCAATTAATGATACTAAAACCCAGAGCCTATGAACTACTTAAATTCATTCGTTCACTCATTCATTCACCTGTTTACTGATGTATTCATAAGCTGTATGGGTTCTGGTACCAGATTGCCTGGTGTTGGATTCCAATTATAATGGGACCTTCAGCGAATTTGTTAATTTCTCTTTCTCCCAGTCTCCTCAACTGTAGAATGGGGGAGAATAGGACCTAGATCACAGAGTTGTGGTAAGAGTTAAGTGAGATAATGAATGTAAGTTCTAAGCAAATGTTAACTCATTATGATAAACTCATGCATGTTTTAAATATGTATCAAGTAAATGCCATGTGCCATGCATTACACTAACCGAACGAGATGATTAGCACAGTCACTTCTCTTGTGACTTCATAGCAGAGCATGCAGAGACAGCTGAGAGCAGGTAAATTTTGAAATAATTCATTATAATTTAGTTACCCTCTGTAAGGAAGTACAGGGTGGTGTGAATGAGCCCTTCATGTCTATCCTATCTAGTATGGAGTCTGACACTAAGTACTCAATAATGTATTTCTGGAATTAATGAATAAGTAAATATGAGCTGTTCAAAGAATAATACCCATTTAATGGATAATAAATGACTAAAACTAAAGTCGTCTGATCTGTAGTTTTTCTAGTTATTTAAACAGGTTTGCTAAGATTTGAACTTAGATTAGTAGAGCCAGAATTCTAATTTTTATGTGATAACCACAAGCACATTCATATATGTTAATGACCTTTGGGAAGATTCTAGTAGAATATCGTTATACATTTGAATCACTATTTTTATATGCTTCAAAATGAGCATATATCCTTTATTTGGAGTGGTTTATTTGTTTGTTTGAGCTGTAGGAAACTTTTGATTAGCAAGGGATGTTTTTGAAAGATAAGTAAATGCTAAAATGTGCATTTCCTATTACTCCCCAAACCCAAGCAAACAGACCCACACATCTCTGAGGTCTTCTGTTACTCTGATGACAAATGCATGCTTGGACTCTTAGAATTCCTGGAAGGAATTTGGCAGGGAATGCACCATTCTGGGTAGCTCAGCTTTAACTGAGGGGTTACTCTCAAGAAACATTACAAACTTTTTTTTAACAGCATACGTATTTTTCAAGTTCATGCATTGGGAGGCTGAGACAGAAGGATCATTTGAACCCAGGAGTTTGAGACTGCAGTGAGCTATGATCATGCCACTGAGCTCCAGCCTGGCTGACAGAACGTGATTCTGTCTTTAAAAAACAATAATAAAATAAAAAGGAAACACCACATGCTTCCTGACTTCTTGAATAGAATATTCTGCAAATACGGTATCTGGTTGTTGTGTAGTTGATTACAGCTGAAAGCACGTCTGGAACTAGAACTGTAAAGGAGACCTACTTGTGCTTGTTCCCATTTATCCCATGAGGAATAATCTCTCTGTGGAAAATGTGACATGGCTGACTAAGAGCAAGCAGATTCCTGCTTCTGGACATTTACTGCCCCAGAGCAAGACAGGATCGAGATCCACCATCTGCTAAGGGTAAGGGCATAGTTTATGGACATCACAGGGTAGAAGATTAAGTATTTGTGACCTGCAGTGTCCAGTTTTCTGCAGGCACCATGGGGTGTAGATGCTTGGCCACATTTAGCCATTTGGTTGTGTCAACAATTCTCATAGATAATTAAGCCTTCCAAAGTCCACCTGCTTGTGTCATAGACTCCCCTGTTGTCCTCAGTCCTCTGAACTACCTTTCCTCACTGTGTCCTCAGCTTATTCTGTTTTTCTTCCTCCCTCCCCTTCTGCTCCCTTCTTAACTTTTCACTGTCTCCCGCCCATGCTGTCTTTTCCATCTTCATCTTTCTCTTCCTTCTCCCTTTCCCTCCCCCTCTTCGCCTCCACCCTCCCCCTCCCTTCCTTTCATTCCCTCTTCCTTCCTCTTCCCTCCCTCTCCCCAGGCTCACTCCTCTTTCCCCATCAGCAGAAACCTACATCACAGCTTTTGATCTTGTCTGTTACTGTCCTGTTTGAGTCACAGGGTATCCGGCAACTGTTTAGGACTCCAGATATCTAGACATAGAGTGATGCATCTTTAAACAAGGACTGATAAAAATAACAAAATACCAAATGCCAGTCAGCACTTGACAGTTTGCAGAAGAGCTCTCTTAAAGAGAAACAATTAGTGCAGAAGCCGGAGGAGGTTATCAAATTCTAAACGGGCTGGCTGAGCAGCAAGGCAGAGGGAAGGACAATGGGAGAAGCTCCATTTAAACTCGGGGAAGTTGGATCTGGGAAGAGTTGATGATAGCTAAACTGAGAATTACAAAGTGGGTTCGAAACTTCCTGTGGGATCCCAGGCTTGGCGGGTCTCCCGCCCTGCGGACCGCGTGCCAGCAAACACATCTTCTTCTCGTTTGTCAGCATTCTGTTTCTTGTTAGAGACTGGGCTTCCCGGCAGCAGGAGAGACGGGCGCTGCTTGCTATGCAGAATTCATGGTTCTGCCTGCATCGCGGTGCGCCTGGGATCCTCGCGCTGCTGCTGCTGAGGGCGCCCAGCCACCGGCCACGAGCTGAGTGTGAAGCAGGGCAGGTGCCCCGCGGTACCGCCCCACCTCGCTCACCCCAGTATTCCTTGTCCGGGCCATTCGCTTTCTTCGTCAGCTTGGTCAAGCTCTCTTCTGCCTTGATATAAACAAAAAGTTAAGCATCAGGGCACCGTTCTTTTTGTGGGAGACAGGTGCAAGGGTACCTACTGGGAGGGGACAGCACGAGTTTCCAGGGTGATGGAAACGTTCTGTGTCGTGATCGAGGTGGTGGTTGTAGGAGCGTATGTGCAGCTAAACGGTACATTTAAAACTGCACTGCACAGTGTACAAATTCTTTAAAAAACAACCTGTAGAAAGAGGTGGCCACCATGTAGAGAATATTTTGTATTGAATATTTTGTAAAGAAAAGTACAATTATCTACAATTTCCCATTTTCCCTGTGTATGGTGACCTTGGGGGACACCACGTAGAATCAGAAGATCTTGGGGGACACCGCATAGAATCAGAAGTAGGCTCCAAGATCAGAAGGGATGGACATAGTACTTGCCACATAGGTTTTTGTGTGGCTAGAAGGAAAGTGAAAGCTCTCAGCTGCATTCAAGTGCTTGGAATAGGGATCCTGCTAAGAATTTATGCAAGTGGCATTATTATTGGAGAAAATTATTTTCCGGACACAGTAATGCAACTAATTTCAAATCCCTCTGAGCATGTTGGAGCATTGGAGACCATCCTTCACTGCCCTAACTCAAAGATATGACTAATGGTGGGGATTTTAGGTACAAGGCAAGCGTTAGGACTAGGGCCTGTGGGTGCTCTTTAAATCACACCAGCCAGGCAGCCCCAGCCTCCCGGCCTCACCTGCATATCACACCCATTACAGTCATGATTCTTGAGTCCTGGAGGCAAATTTTTTGCTGAATTCATTTTTGGCAAATACACTCCACTCCTATGCAAAATGTAAACTCTTGGTCTATCTGCTCTAACATCAGTGCTAACTATGAGTAATGGTATTATCTCTGATCAGCAGTGAAAACCTGGAGCCTTCCTGATTTGTTTTCTTCATCATTAAAACCTGTCTTCCCATGCTGTTTTGATCACGCTCCAAGAGATAGATGGGCCCCTGGTATTTATTGCTCATCCCTACTTTGCATGTAACTACCTAGAAACCCATAGATCCACAGTTTTGGAGCTCTGTAAGGTCTTAATAATTAACTAAGCAATACCTGTCACTTTATAGATGAAGTAGGAGGAGAAGATGTTCATTCATCTTCAGAAAGTATTTATTTGGCAACTATGTGCCAGGATTTGTGGTATACCCTGGATTATATAACTTGGAATGAAAAAATTTTCTAGCTCTCTTCCAGAGTTTTCCCAAGCCAGACTACTCCTGAATTAGTGCTGCCCAATGTGCGTAGATGTCATCAACAAGTCGTGTGAATGGATCAGTAGCCTGAACTGTGTGTGACTGCTGGAATGCTGAGATAGTCATCAGGGGGAAGCAGGGCTCAGGCAGCTGGCCTCCCCGTGGGCCTTATGCGTAGGCAAGACCCTCAGCCCACATCTGAGCTGGGTGGAGGAGACGCAGCCATCACCCTAACTTCCCTGCCTTTCTCTTCTAATCTCCTCTGCCACTTAGGGCTCTTTTGTTTCTTGGCCACTTGTTTCTAGGTTACTCCAGATGGTCATTGTATTTTCATTCAACGACTAAGTGTACTGGAAAGAGAAAAGGATACATGAGTGGATTGGCCCTGTCTCCAAGGCCCCTAAACCAGGGACCCTGAGTACATTTGCATTAAACCACAGCTTTTCACACTAGGGGAAGTGACCTACACTGGCAATGTGGACCAGGTATAAGCACCAAGAGTACTGAGGATTATGGCAATTGAGAACTTTGCCCTTTACCAAGGGACAGCACTTATACAACTCAGTGGGTTTTTCCATGAGACACAATGGACCCAGCATGGCCACATCTTCAGAGATTTCAGATAGACCATCAATTTTGATTTTCTTAAGATAATGCGTCCCAGTTTTTAAAAAATCATTCTGTGGGTCAAATAAAAACATTTGTGGGCTCCTGGGTTGCTTTTTCTCTTTCCCCCCTCCAACCACTTCCCTAAGGGATGGCCCAGAGATATTGTCTTAGTACATTCTGGCTGCTATAACCACGTACCCCAGACTGGGTGGATTACAAAACAATAGAAATTTATTTCTTTTAGTTCTGGAAACTGGGATTGGGACAGCCAGCACATTTGGGTTCCAAAGAGGGCCACCTTCTGGGTTACAGATTGCTGACTTCTCCTTGTGTCCTCATGTGGCAAGCTCTCTCGGGAGCCTTAGAAGGACCCTAATCTCATTCATGAGGCTCTCCACCCTCCCAACCTCATTGAATTCTAATTATGTCCCAAATACCTGACTTCCTAATAGCACCACACTGTGGGATAGAGTTTCAACATATGGATTTTGGAAAGACAAAAGCATGCATTCCATGATAGATACGATTTCAAATTCAAGAGCAGCAGAGGGTTGAATGAGGATGGGCTTAGAGCTGTCTGGCTATTTGTATTTATTACATTGCTTCTTGATTCAGGAAGAGGGAGATTTGACCACGTAGAAGCTGAATTCCAGCTACGCTACTCACCTCTCCCTTTACAAAAGTCATGTAAGCAATCTGGGCCGCCTCATCTCTATTGGTAATGTGGGCTCATGCCATCTTCTCAGGGATGTATCATTGAACCAAGAGACTTAATGTTGTTGACTTTCTCCATTCATTCACTCAAATATTTATTCATGTAACAAATACTGTATCAAATCATTAAGGAGTAGAATAAACATAGCCCTGGGCCTCAAAGAGCACACAGTTGATAGGGACAGACACACATGGTAGAATCAATAAACATAGAATGCTAGAGAAACCCCAGCTGCCCCCTCTGCCCTGGCTTACTATGTTCCTGCCACACCGGTCCACTTCCTAAACATACCTTTGCATCCCAACTTCACTGCTGTCCTAGTGTCTTTGTCTTTGATGATCACTGTGCTGGAATAATCTTTCTCCAGGTACATGCAGGGCTACTCCTTTATGGTGTCCTCCAATTGTCCTGATCTAAAACAGCAGCCTAAGCACTTAGCTAGTCTTACTCATGACTCTGTTTTATTGTTTATTTTTGTTATTTATTTATTTATCTATTTATTTGAGATATAGTCTCACTCTGTTGCCCAGGCTAGAATGCTGGGTCATCAGCCTAGCTCAGAGCAACCTCAAACTCCTGGGCTCAAGGGATCCTCTAAACATGGTCTCCCAGAGTGCTAGGATTACAAGTGTGAGCCACAGCTCCTGGCCTGATTTTTTTTTTCATAGTGCTTGCCCCAATCTGAAATTCTGGCATATATTTGTTTGTTGTTGATAGTGTTCATTATCTGTCTCCTCCATAGTATGTAAGCTCCAGGAGAGCCCACACTTTGTCTGTTTTGAGCAGTGCTCTCTCTCCAGTGCTAGGACAGAGCCTACATGCTGGTTGCAATTGTTCAAACATTTACCAAACAAATGAATGAATAAGGGAAATGTGGGGGGACCTAATTTAGGTTTAGGGAAACCTCCAAGGCACAGGAGATGTTTAAGCCAATGAGTCAGCCCAGGTAAAGACATTATCAGGTAAAGAAGGGTGTGCAAAAGTATTTGCAGAAAGAGACACAGCATGTGGGAAGTCCTGGAAATTAGTAAGAGCTTATTCACAACAGTGGAAGGAGTTGTGTTGAGGAGTTGGTTGAGTGACAAGGTGTGGAGGGAGCGGGTGACAGAAAAGACTGTGAGTGCAGACACAAGGTGAAGAGACATTTTAAAGGTATTTTTTTCTATAGGAGTACAAATGCCCTAGCCTAGAGCAAAAGGTGTCTACACTCCCAAAGCCTTTAGCACCTACACTTGGACATGGCTTGGGGGATTTCAGCTTCAATGAGGTTTCACACTCCCCTCTGCTTTGTCATCCCCTTCCATTAACTGGCCTAGATAAAGAGAGCTTGTGTATCTTTGCCTAGACCACCTTCTACTATTTTCATGTGACCCCAATCCCTTGTGGTCAGGCCTGTCGAGGAGGAAGCCAAACTGAATGAGCTTATTTCTTGGGGATTATAGATTTTGTTCAGAACATTTAAAACTCCCATCCAATATCATGTCATTGATCCTGAAAATATTCTTGTAAGCTTAATTAGAAACTCTTGCCTGTATTTACAAATGGGGAAAATAAAACCAAAAGACATGCTAAACCATGTAGCCAGGTTTCTCAATGAAGATAATGACAGAGTACTGGCTTCTCTCTCTTTCCTGAAAGGCGTGTTGCAACTTTAGGGCTTTCTAAATGTCAAATTCAATGACATTGCTGTATACTGGTTACTTCTCAGTGGATGGGACATTAGGGTGTGTTTGATCTTCTTTATGATTGTGTTTTTTTTTTCTATAATAAACTTGTATTACTTTTACAATTGGGATTAAAATATTTTAAAAATTCATTACAAACAGTATGTATAGTATGAAGCTCTTATTTTTATTTTAATGAATGAATTAATTAATTATTTGTTTATTTTTGAGACAGAGCCTCAAGCTGTCACTCTGGATAGAGTGCCATGGCATCACAGCTCACAGCAACCTCCAATTCCTGGGCTCAAGCGAGTCTCCTGCCTCCGTCTCCCAAGTAGCTGGGACTACAGGTGCCAGCCACAACCATTTTTTGGTTGCAGCCGTCATTGTTGTTTGGCAGGCCAGGGCTGGATTCGAACCCGCCAGCTTAGGTACGTGGCTGGCGCCTTAGCCCATTGAGCCATAGGCGCCGAGCCATGAAACTCTTTTTAAAGAAACAAGTACAAGTAACACTATGCATCCAAATAGTAATGGTCATCAGTCATCATGTTTTTCTTTGGGTGATTTTTCTTTTCTTCATGTTTTCTGTGTTTTTACAGTTTCCTGTGATAAACACAAATTACTTCTATAATCAGAAAAAGACAACCCCTTCCTTAAAAAAAATGATGTGCAACCTTTGTCTCCTTGATTAAGGCAGCAGGACTCTGAGCATGAGGAAACCTGGCTATCAGTCCTGACCCTAAAAGGAACTGGTTATGTGACCTGAGGCAAATCCCATTTAGGGGAACACTTTAGCTCCATGGCTTTAAACAGGGGAACGCATTTGGAAGGGAGACACTGTACTGCTGTCCCATAAATATTCTATTAAATGTTATGAAAGGAACATGTTGTAATTTGAAGGCACATTATTTTTAATTGGAGGGCAAAGACTAAATCACAGTTGTTAAACCAATCTCCTATACTCTGGCAATTCTCGTGACAATCAATGTCATGTGACGGCAGAAGGGGAAAAAGTTTGTCCTTATATGCCTGGATGTCCTGCCACCACCAAAGAGAGACAGCTCTAGGAGGCTGGGGCACTGCCTGCTCTAGAAAGAGCTGTCCCCCATCCCGGAAGCAGCCCAGAATGAACAGGGATTCTGGGAAGGCTGCACCCTCTGAGCCCTGTTGGTAATCGTGCTGAGTCTTCCATGGAGACAGAAAATCAAACCCCCTTGGCTGCACGTTGACAGAAAATCTATGGCTAAGTAGGACAGCTCTGCCAGGGAACTAAAGCCATTGTTCGTTTCCAGTTAAAAGTCATGTAATTATCAGTGTTCAGTCATATAGTTTTATAGCTATGATGATTCACACAAATTCTCTGTAAGAAGGAAAAGAAATGACAGAAAGAATGGCTTATACATCTCTCTGATAAATATTTCTATACATCAGAGAGATTTATATGTCTTTGAACTTGACGTTTCATTAGAATTTGAAAATATATTCTTATGGTACTGCCCTCTCTCTCTCTTACCAAGGGTGGAAACAGAAATCCTTTAGTGTGAGAACTCAACTTAATTTCAAGTTCCTTGTGGCTGAGCAGTGGTGGAGGGGGGCATTGCTTTCAAAGTAGTCTGAACATACTTTTATTAAGACATACTTTGATGTCTTCACTGTTGAATAACTTGTGATTGGTGGCGCTAACTAAGGCACTTGAACTACTTTTTGGCATTTACCTAGCTAGTTTTATTTCTTTAAAAGAAGGTAAATTATTTTTCCCATTTCCTAAGTGAAAAGCTTAAACAACAGTGCCCAGAGATGAGGCCACAGAGATGTTCAGGCCAGGATTATTGAAAGGGGAGGGTGACCTGCCTGGGCGATGCAAAGCTGGGCACTTAGAGACCGCCTTTACACGGGGAAGTAGAGGGTAGTTCAATTCCACAGCTTGAGGGTCAAGTTAAGGTCTTTCAGTACAAACTTCTCAGGGGGTGAACTAGCCAGATCCCTGTGTCTTTGTCTTAGGAGGAGAGGGGGCAGAGGAAGAGAAGGGGAGGAGGTTTGTGTGTGGCTTTGTTATGTCCCCCAGCATTAAGAAATTTAGGAATTGTCCTATGGCTAGAGAAAACAGCGATGAGGTTTTTGAATATTTAAACCAAATGTTGGAAGAGACCATGAGGTAATATGAGGACTTTCAGTGCATCTAATCAGGAGTGTACTCGAGCCAGCCTAGAGAGGTGGCATCTCTCTGACTCTGTCACACAGGATGTTACATGAGGCAGGTCCTGGCCTTGATTCAGGCTCCAAGGCTGAGGGTGGTAGGCATTCGACCCTCTGCAGGACTTGCTAAGAAGTCGGAAGTTCATCCACACGTAACAAAGTCAGTAACAATGCTGGAGGAAGGGTAGGGAAGGAGGTTTCTCCAACTCAGAAGTTTCCTCCCCTCCTTTTCTCAAATCAAGTGTGTGATGGGGATCATGGAGGTGTTGGCCAGCAGGGGAGAATAAATCTAAACCTTGTCCACTTACCCCCCAAATAGGTTGCTTGCCCAACTGCAGAAACCCAACCAAGGCTGCCATGCGATTAGAGAGAATTCTTAGGCAAGTTCAACAGATTATTTCCGAGAGTCGGGAGAGCACAGAGCCTGCAAAATACCCAGGGAGAAAGGCTGGTGAAACGAACCCCAGTGGGAGGGTTTGGAGAATGAAGTCTGCGGCATTTCCCTGGAGGAGCAGGACGACTGTCGTTCATGGCTCAGGGAGGACTCCTCAAGTGACAGCAGTCTCTGGTTGCCTTGAAAGGGCCCCACGCCCACAGGTCCTGTCGACAAGGACAAGACAACTTGACAAAAAGAGACTGCTGGGAAACTGTCAGGTGGAAGCTGAGGGAGTCTTGGGTGGTCAGCTAGGAGATAGTGCTCTTCTCAGGGACATGTCCCTTCAAGGAGGCCTCCAAAGAGCCAACCAAAAGGATGGGTGAAGGGAAAAATGAGGATTTGCCACGTACATGGTACCCAGACCATACTGCAATAACGCAATGTTGGGTTGGTAAAACATCGCTAAAAGTGGGCATGGCTCTCGGCCTGGTCACCTCTCTCCCTCCCCCTCCCCTGCTTCTGGAAGATTAAAGCAGCAGGGGGAGTGAGGAGAGGGTGTCACCGGGTGAATAAGGAACCAATGGATGCCCTGCCCCCTTCCCTTCTGCAAGGATCTGAGCCTGACTCAGGGCAGCAGAGGAGCTTTGCAACCCGTGCGTGACTGACGTTTGTAGTTAGATGCGCTGAACTGGTGATACGTGCTTCATCTGTAACGGCGGCAGGAAGGGTGAGGGTCTGCCTGAGACACTCTGTGGGTGTGGGGAAGAGAGACCCAGCATAGAAAGTCAGACAGATGTCAGTGGATGGGAGAATATCTGCTTTGGGGAGCATCCCCTGCAGGGTCCAGCCCGCTCATTATTCAGTTACCAGGCAGAGACACAGGGGGAGAAGGCAAGGTACACCATGATTTCATAAAAAATTAGGGGCTTGCGCAATCTTGGTCCTTGGCATATAAAATACTCCTTTGTTTTCTGCCATACCCACCTTCGCTCTTCTTTGGCAAGCCTGTACCTTTTATGACGCTACCTAGTCTATTTCTGAATTTGAAGAGCTTTGTCCTTCCACTTACCCTACAGAGAATTTGCTGTTAAGAACTAGGTAGATGTCCGCAATGGAAAACTGAGACCTTGAAAGGTGAGTTTTCTGTTGAAATGTAAGATTTGATATTTGTAAAATATGACCAGGAAACCTTTCTCAGAAAGGCAGACTTAGGTTTTAATAGAATCCATGCTATTTCATACCTAATAGCATAGTCTGATTCTATCTCTTTCTAATTACATGACCTTGAGCAAATCACATAACCTCTCCTTGCCACAGTTTCCTCTTTTTTAGTGTTAGGTACCCACTTTGTAGAGTTGTCATAAGGACTAAGTGAGTTAACACATATGATTTGCTTAAAACAATGTCTGGTACCATGATATGGACTTAGGACTGTTAATCAGTGTTTTAGACAATGTGGAGCACACATCATATCTTCTTGGCTTACCCCAGAATGGCCTGTGATAATTCCCACGCACACCCAAGGCTTCCTGTCTATTTCTTCTCTGCCTCAGGGCATTTTCTGGCAGCAGTAGCCAATTAAAATGCAGGGCAGGTCAGAAGTGTTGGGAGTTTACACTCCAGTAGAGATCCATAATCAGTGAGGAGTGGGTGGTGAAGGATAAATACCCCAGCTCCCTCACCCTCACTGAGCTGATTCAGAGGCATCAGAGGGTGTCTAAGTAGATCCCCAGGGCCTATAGCGGTAATGCTCCCCACTCCTGCTCAGTAAGCATCTGGTTTTGACGTATCTCCCCTCACTGTCTCAGCTCCACTCCTTTACCACATTTCCTGAGATCACCTCCCAAATAAACAACTTATTTTTTTGTTTGTTTGTTTTTTTGAGATAGAGTCTCACTATGTCACCCTTGGTAGAGTACTGCAGCATCACGGCTTACAGCAACCTCAAACTCTTGGGTTTAAACGATTCTCTTGCGTCAGCCTCCCAAGTAACTGGAACTACAGGTGCCTGCCATAATACTGGACTATTTTTTTGTTGTAGTTGTCATTGTTGTTTAGCAGGCCGGGGCCAGGTTCAAACCTGCCAGTCCCAGTATATGTGACCAGCATCCTAACTACTAAGCTACAGGTGCCTAGCCTAAATAAACAACTTAAACCATGTCACATCCCACTCCTGACACCACTTGCCAGGGGCCAGGACTGGCCAGGTCTCGGGCCTGGCTTAACTAGGTTCTGGACGTGGACCACTAGGTTACCTTGCTCAGGTATAGTTTCTCTTAGGTGCCTGAGGGCTATCTACTTTAGCTGGAGAGAGAGAGAGTGAGTCTTAGAGAGAATAAAGCAGTCTTCTTAGAAAGATAGATCTAAGTCTTTAGCAGAGCTCGGTAATCTTCAGCAGAGAGACGCCGTGCTGGCATTCTGCAGGCAGGAGAGGAGACAGAGTCAGAGTAAGTGAGCCCGTGATAGAATGCGCATGCTCCTTGACTGCCTTCTCCTCCAGCCTAACATAAGACTGATTTCATGCCTCTCAACAGCACAAGTGTAAAGACTGCCAACTCACCACTGCTCTCATCTCGCAAGCTCTCATGCTTGTTAGGAGAGCTAAATCCCTCCATGCCCTTTCCACCCAGGTGTTCCATTATTGAGCTATAGAGGTATTTCTTATAACTCTTACTCCTAGCCATAGGCTATATGGGCTGCAACAAACCCCAATCCTTCTGTTAGTAGAAAACCTTGGAACCAAACCAAAGGCAGTTCTTTAATGTGTAAGTCTACTAAATTCTTTAGGTTCTATCTAGCATGTATATATTTCTCATATCACACACAACACATAGGACTCGCATGGCTCACAAGAGGAGCTCACATACTCACTGATTTTTTACTCCTGATCTCCAATTTTTTCAATATCCTTCCTTGCATCCTCAGGAGCTCATCATTAGAACTGCACTCTCAGTATTTCAGAAAGATGAATAGTTGTCATTCTCTTAAACATCTCCACTCAGAGAATTCCAAGGCTCCAGATTCTTTCTACTCATCCTTGTTCTCCTAGAGCCAAACACAGTTTTTGGAAATGTTATAACAGTGCCCAATGAAACCCCTACTGCCTTACCAACCAAAACTTTATTCTTCACTTTAAACCAGAAACTAACTTGCTGAAAGTTAAACCCTAAATAATGAGAAACCTCAGTAAATTGTATATCTATGATATATTTATAAACATTAACTCTCATAGTTGTGTTACAATGATCTGGTCTGTATACCCGTACCAGTTTATGGCCTGTTAGGGACCAGGCTGCACAGTAGGAAGTGAGTGACAGGCAGGTAAGCAAAGCTTCCTCTGTGTTTTTAGCTACTCCCCATCACTCCCAGCACTGCCAGAGCTCCGCCTCCTATCGGCATTAGATTCTTGGAGAAGGGCCAAGTCTGCTGTGAATTATACCTGTGAGGAATCTAGCTCCTTAGGAGGCTCTATGCCTGAAGACCTGAAGTGGAGAAGTAATGCACTTGAATCATCTCCAAACCATCTCCACCCCAGACACATGGAAAAATTGTCTTCCATGAAACTAGTCCCTGCTGCCAAAAAATGTTGGGGACTATTGCAATAAGATACTAACCATATATAGCTACTGAGCACTTGAAATATGGTAGTTTGAACCGAGATATGCTGATAAGTATAAAATGCACACAAGATTTTGAACACTGAGTACCAAAAAAAAAAGGAATATGAGCTATCTAATTACTAAATTTATATATATGTTACATATTGAAATACTTCAAATATATATAGTTAAATGAAATACGTTATTAAAGTTCATCTCACCAGTTTATTTTGACTCTTTATAACATAACTACTAGAAAACTTTTACCCGTGTGAACAATGTTGGCCTAGAGAGTTCTCACACCTGTTCATGCCTAGAATCGCTCTTCCTTAGCTGCCCTTTCATGAGGTCTCAGCCTCTAACTCATTATTTTTCAAGCTTTTTTATCACTTGAACCTCTGTGGCACACTTAAATTATGCTGATCCAAAAAAAAAAGGCTAAAAAAGGAATATACTTAGTGTACTTTGAATTTCTTTTGAAAATAACTTTACTAATGGTGTTTAAAAATTTTCGTGACATACCTAAGGTTCCCTCACAACACACCAGTGTGCCATGACACACCGGTTGAAAATCACTGCTGTAACTGAACATCATGGGGCTGTGCACCTATACCAGGGTCTGGACACCAGCAGGCTCAGCTCAGTGGTGGGTAACAAGCTGTAAGAGCAGAGCCAACCAGGGTCTGGGTCCTAACTGCTGGCCTCATGGTCATTCTCCTTGGATCCCAGAGAGGAGTGAATAGTTAAAGCCATAATGTGTCAGTAACAAATCATCAAAATCTGCTTTTGTGTGGCTGATTGGTTGGGTGGCTTCTAGCCTAGAATGTCCTGAGTAGGACATTCCCTTGGACATCCTGACTATTCCCTTCTGATTCAATTGAATACCTTGGGGATTGAGGGTCCAGAAATGTATGCTTGCGTGGAGGTTACGCATGCTTTACCCCTTGAGCAAGTCAGTGATCCTTTCTAAGGCTGTTTCCCACTCTGTAAAATGGGGATAGTGATACCCGACCATCATCACTCAGAACTGTTATGAGGAGCAGATCAGCGAGTAGGCAGCTTGGATTTATGTGGACCAGACTCTGGAATGAGCTCCTGAAATCCCAGTGTAAGGAGCTGCTGGAACTTGGAACGCTGAGAACCTGAACTGTCCCAGAGGGCATCTGGGACCTGATGAACTATCTTCTTCCCCTTGTGGAACATCTCAACATGAAGTCCATGGTAGATTATGGACCAGAATATGTTATTATTTAGTAAGTTTAACTAAGTGTCTGTGTGACATATTGGTTAGTAGGACCAAAATCTCTGTGGGTTTGTTTGTTTTTATAGCTATGCACACATTTTCATTCTTGAACCCCAAGGAACAAAATGTTATTGGCATCCTCTCCAGAAACAAAGAACAGCTGCATTTGTTTGGGATATTTCCCAAGCTGCTCCTTCCTCTGTGTATGCGGGATGGGGTTGATCAGTCAATTCAACATTGAGGACAGAGGCTGGATTCACCACTGTCCTGCACAGCACTCATGCAGCGCCGGAGGTGCCATGAGGGTACGCTAGTGTATCTCATAACCGTAGGGGAAAGACCTTCACCAAAGGGAGCAGCACACATGTTGGTCTTTGCCCAAAATATGCAGTGGGGACCGTGTACTCCAGTGGAGGAAAGCCCTGGAGCATCCCCATTTCTACGAGCAGTGGTCTCGTTCTGGCAATTGCTGCCATATGTGGAAAGATCAGACTTCTGAGGCTAACAGTCTTGATCAGTGGCTCTCAGAATCTCCTGGGGAAATTGTGAAAATATCTAATGTCCAGGACTTGATCCTCATACTCTAACCTAAGTGAGGTGGAGCAGGTCTTGCATGTGGAGCTTTATAAAAGTTTTTTTTCTAAGGTTGGGAACCACTGGTCTAAAATCAGGACTGGAAGCCCTGTTTCTCAATTTCTCATCTAAATAATTGGTGAGAACATGGGTTTCAGCCTCACATATCTTTGGATTGACTCATTAATTGAGGCCTGAGTGAACTATTGAAATTCCCAATTTCCTTGTTTTTAAAATGGGAAAGATAATGCATAAAGCATTTTGAGGGAAGTTGTCATCAAGACTTATGCTTAGACTTATGCTTGTTTACTTTATTGTAAGCAATTAGTAATAATAAGTAACATTTAATTGAATAACTATTAATACTACCTACCAGACCCTATACTAGACACAGCAAGTGCAACAACTACATTATTTCACTTAAGCCTCCCAAGAGAACCGTACGTGAATAAAGAACCATTTCATGAAATGAAGAAAATGAGACAGTTAACAGGCTCCAGCAAAGGTAGCATTGGAACTCAAATCTTTGTGACTTTAGAATTGTCATCTCAGTGAATGCTCTATGATGTCTTCCTAGCCTAGGCTATATGCTGTACCTCTGGCCCCTAGCACAATGCCTGCCACACAGAAGGTACTCAGAAAAATTCAATGAATGGATACAAATGAGAAGGTGTGAATGAATGAATGCAGGACCCCGCTCACAGTGAGCAATCAGTTAATGCTTGTTCTTTTCTCTGTTGGTTAGCTATCTCCGCTAGATGATCAGATTAAAAGAGTTTCTTTCCCACAGACATGCTTTTATCATTGCCATAGCAAAACGAGAAGCTAGACCAGAACCACTCAACTCAATCCCATTCTTTCATATCCTATATCAGGGAGGATATTATTTTAACTTGGAGCATGTTGATAGCTCCAGATTAGAAAAGCAATTATCAGTTTATGCCAGTTTTAGGCTCTTGTTAATCTTCTAAATTACTATTTGGACACTAGCTGCCAGAATGTGTTATGTATTTCCTACATGGATTCTGAACACAGCTATGCTAAAACTCTGAGGGCTTATTTTAACACTTCAGAGCAGCTTGGAATAGTTGGAAATGCACAATCTGTGGAGCCAGCAAGCCTGAGTTCAGGTTTTGGCCTTCTTCTTACCAGCTGTGAAGCTTTAAGTCCAAGCATCTCAAATGAGGTATTCATGCTCTGGATGTTTGGGACATTATGTTGGAAGGTCTCAGAGGTTTAGGATAAACACGATGTATTCATTCATTCATTCATTCATCAAATATTTATTGAATGCCAGGCACTGCACTACGAGTGAAATGACTAATACAGAGAAGATTTCTGTTCTCGTGGAGCTTTAGATTCTTCAAATAGAAACATATAAATAATATATGCTATTTTTAAAAGGCTGATAGCCATGAGTAATGAATATTGGTAGTTGTCACTCAGAATACACTTAGCTTTTTTCTGTGTTACACTGTTTGTAATTAGAGGTCTGCCATTCATTCCCACATACCACCCATGGAATGGCCAGCAGTTGGCTCAAGCCATTCAGCTTCCCATTGGTTAAGAGTGGCCAAGTAACTGAAACAGTCCAATTGGAGTAAATCTCAAGACTCGCATTATGCTATGCAATGTTGGTATTAAATTTTTTTTATGTTTTTCTACCCTTCCTTTCAGAATCAGAGGATAAGGATGTAAAACAGGAATTGCTTGGGGCCAGTTTGCTAGCCAGGTGGAAAGAGCTTAAGAATGAAGCTGACATGGGGCAGTTCCTGTGGCTCAAAGGAGTAGGGCACTGGCCCCATATACCAGAGGTGGAGGGTTCAAACACAGTCCCGGCCAAAAACTGCAAAAAAAAAAAAAAAAAAGAATAAAGCTGACATGAAGAGACGGGTGCAGCTAAATGAGTCCCAAGCTGACGCTGATGCTTGCTTTATCTTTGAACTTCAATGTAAATGAAAATACGTTTCTTTATTACTTGTGCTAATTTGAATCAGGTCTTCCATTTCTTGCAGCCAGAAATTCTCTAACTGATATGGAATTTGGTTCCAAGAATAAGATGCAATAAAATATAAAATAACCCCTAATATGCAGACTTGTCTGAAGAGAGGCAATGAGGTGAAAAGTAGTGTCCTATTGGGATTCAGGCAATACACCTGCAAAGGCTATCAGAGAAAATGGAGGAAAACCTCAGCATTTTGGATTACAAAATCAGGCTTTATTTTTAAAAGTAATGAGTAATGAATATTGGTAGTTATCAACCAGAATACACTTATCCTTTTTCAGTTTTACACTGTTGGTAATTAGAGGTCTATCATTCTCACATACCATCCATGAAATGGCCACTGGTTGTCTCAAGCCAAAGGTATTCAACTTCTCATTGGTAAAGGGAGGCCATGTAACTGAAACAGTCCAATGGGGGTAAATCTCAAGACTTTAATGTCTTCTACAATAAAGGTACAATCTGAAGATGGAGTGACCCATCTGAAAGCAAAGAAGGGAAAAGTATGGCCTTATTTGGCAAGACCTTCTTTGCATGAACCACAGTCCAAAATGACTAGAATCCAGCCGCACTGCAAATACCCAGTGCTCTACTCCAAGTTCAGGTTTATACATGTACAGACAGGAAGTAAAATGAGGGTGAGAGACAAACTGAGCCCTCAGGCCACTGCCAAATACTCACTACTAAATAGTCTCCACCTGACAAAGCAAACAAGAGTGGCTGTGACAGAAATGGTGTCAGGGAGTGAATCATTATGCTCCAAGTGATCGTCAG
Source organism: Arctocebus calabarensis (assembly GCA_963573935.1). Lineage (NCBI taxonomy): Eukaryota > Metazoa > Chordata > Mammalia > Primates > Lorisidae > Arctocebus > Arctocebus calabarensis. Next base: position 28,690 of record CAUYON010050231.1, read on the forward strand.
AAACTTTCAGAAGCAACCAATGTAAAGGTAGCAACCATTACACCAAGACTGCAGGAAATATTACATCTATAACACAAGCCTGTTGTCAGACAGTAGGAATGTCTAGGCTCAAATGTGGTGACCAGAGACAGGCTCTCTCCATGGTCTCTAGCCCATGCAAGACAATTGTCAAATATTCTGATAATAACTACATTTTTAAAAGCACCATATTGTAAAGAAATCTCAAGCCTAAATATCCATAGGGTATGACTGCTTAAGTCCTAGTACAGTCTCTAGTATTTTAAAGTTACACACCCAGAACAGGGGATGCTAACATTATACAGCCCCTAAAAAGAGAAGAAACTTCCCTAGATATGGCCATGGAAGTAATGAACAAAAAAGAGTCTCCTGGAGATGAAAACCGGAGGTTGCAGGGTTGGCTGGCTAGGCTAGTCCAGTTTTCCTCTTTGTAATTAACATTTTTTAATTGAAGTCCTCCCTGTTCTTTTTCACTCTTATATAGTGAATGTGTTGGCAATCGATGAATTTGCTTCAGCCATAGTTTATCCAGCCATAAAGAGCAACATCCAGACTGAAATAAGATTTCGTAGCAACCATAAGGCAGAGCTGGTGTACTTTCATGTAGGGATGAGCATTTTTGACAATGCAGGTATGAGAAGGTAAGCGTATATAGATATTGGGTAGTCAAAGGGGTAAACTTTCTAATACCACTTCATGTGTAAATGTCAAGACTCTGGCATTCTGGTATGCAATGTTGATATTAAAGATTTTGAGGGGTTGTCTACCCTTCCCTCAGAATCAGAAGACGAGGATGTAAAATAGGAATTGCTAGAGCCAGTTTGCTAGCAGGATGGAAAGAACTTAAGAATGAAGCTATCATGAAGAAAAGCAAATATGTTAAGACAGAGGGTGCCAAAAAATGTATACATATTGGAAGAAAGGAAAAAACTATTAAAATTGTAATGCTTAACATATACCAATAGCAAAAGATAAATACAAGTCACATTTGACTTTTGCAATTACAAAAAGTGCTCAAGGTGATTACCATCAGTGTCCAGATACTTCCGCTTATGGCAAACCACTGTGTGAGCAACATTGACCCAAGTGTCCATCTCTATCCCTGCACATGCTGTTTTGATTTCTTCCCAAAGTGCCATGAGGGTAGCCAGTTTTCTATGGTATACCCCATCCTTCAAGGTCTCCTGGAGGTAGAAGTCAAGGGTGTTAAGTCAGGGAAACATGGGGGAAACTCAACTGTGCCTCTTCCCTTGTGCACATCACATACGGCACCGTGCATGTCAAACTTACCACGAATGCATGTAAATGCGAAGCGTGTTGGCAGTTCTGGTGGATACTCAGGCTTCCACGGTTGTACTTCCACAACGTTCTTAAATTTCAAACACCACTTCAAAATGGTCCTGTGCTCCTCTAACGATAAGCATGCTTCCACCATTTTCTTGGACAGCCCTGCCTCTTGCATCATGATACCAGTGTTCATTTGATTAATGCCATCTTTTGAGTGAACAACAGACTATACATTGCTACCATAATTCAGTTCAGCTTTGAAAAGTAATACACTGGGCGGTGCCTGTGGCTCAAAGGAGTAGGGTGCTGGCCCCATATACCGGATGTGGCAGGTTCAAACCCAGCCCTGGCCAAAAACTGCAAAAAAAAAGAAAAGTAATACACTGATAGCATCTCTTAAACTATGTACACCTTTTTAATGCATCCCTGAAATATTATGAAGAAAGGGAGTCAGGCTTCTCATGGTCAGAGAATGGAGTTATAAATAAAGAAAGGGGAAAGGCTGGACTGAATTCTGTCGTGTCGTAATAGAATTGGAGCTATCAACATTAACCCAGGGTGTTAATTTATAGATACATATAGAAATAGATTTATGAAAGTGTGTTCACACATTTTCCTGGCTTTATCTACTGAGTGAGCCTAGAAGCGACAACACCCAGGACCAAAGAGCACACTAATTGCTCCTGGTTTCTGAACACCACTCTCCAATAAAAGTTGGTAGGGTTCCTTGGAGAAAATGGCTAATTGTGTGAGACAGGGAAAGTATAATACAGGCATAAAATGTCTTGTGATGCAAAAATGAGGAAGTACTTAAAAAAATATTTGAGATATGTCAAAAGGACATAGAAGCCTACTTGTAGGAACCCCCAATAGTGAAATCTGGGGGAGTATGGTGCCAGCCCCACATACCAGAGGTCGTGGGTTCTAACCCGGCACCAAAAACTGCAAAAAAACAAACAAAGGAAAATCTGAGTCACGAAATAAATAATGCTAGTAATGGATTCTTACCTGTCAAAGCAAGAATCTATGAGACTAGACAGATATAAGCAAATGAACGAACAAATGGGAGGAAGAAAAAGTACAATAGCATGCCAACTAATAAATGTAAAGGAATAATGGAATTAGAAAGTCACCATTTGACAAACACCACAGTGATTGCTTTAGGCAAGATTCATTAATAAATGCTAAAATTGGTGGACAAAAGTATGACGACAAACAGAATATTTACATAATCTCAAAATATCTTCCCACAAGTTCCACGTTAATTAGAAAGGGAAAAATAGTAATGTGACAACAGAGAAACACGATAAGCATCACCTTAATCTAGTGATCAACTATAATGATATAAATCATCATCGTATGTCTCTGGTTACTATGCACTAAGGTGAATGCTGTGTCACCCTCTGGCATTTGTTCAAAAATGTATAACTTGGATTTAAGTAATGAACAAACATCAGACAAACCCAAATTGAAGACTATCATACAAAATAACTAACCAACACTCTTCAAAAATGTCAAGGTCATGAATGATAAAGAAAAATTCCTCTAAATCAAGAAAAGCTAAAAGCACAGAACAATCAACCACAAAGTGTGATCTTGGATTAGGTTTTGAATGAAAATAAGGTAATTCGTAGGATAATTGATGATGTTTTAATATAATATACAGACTAGATCATAGTATTGTATCAGAGAAAATTTCCTGATATTAATCATTGTCTAGAGGTCACGTTAGATGTCAACATTTGGAGAAGAGTGCACACGATGGCTTTTTGCTATTTTTTAACATATTTACAAGTAAAATTATTTCAAAATGAAAAGCTTAAAAAACTTAAAAATTAAATTTTAGAATGTCAAAATAAATCTTCAGCTTTTTAAATATTTCCTTCCTTAAAACTACTGACCCCTTTATCTATTGTAATTCTGTACTCATATTTGCTTCTCTCCTATAATGAATTTCTGTTATGACTCAGAAGTGTGTAAGCTGGCAGCCTGTGGTCCAACTTGGCCTTCCCTTCTTTCATGTTTGGCTGGCACAAAGCTCACCCCCCCACTAGACTGGATTTATCATAGCTCCCCAGATATCACACTGGCTTTACTCATTTATGATTTTTCTTTTTTATTAGTTTAACCATTTTCACCAAAATCTTGAAATCTTGTATGGTAACTTAAGCAAAATATATTTCCATAGATAACTTGACTTCAGGCTCTGTTTGAGTGATTCTATTCTGCTGATTCATGGGACCTGACTTAATGTTCACTTGACTTTTATTATGTTATGAAAATAAGTGCTATTTCATTTTTGACTCAGAAATAGCCATTAGTCATCAAGTCTTAACACTGATCTTTGGGGTTAATAGCACTTTAGATCAATCACAGAATGTATAAAAAAGAGGAGATTTAGAGAGATTCTGCCTTTGCTCATTTCTCAGAAATGAGCTGTTGGCTGAGGGATTGCGTTGTCTCTTCTGGAGTCTTCTGTCATGCCATCATCCAATCACCTGGGAATCTTTTAAAATACTTTTTAAAAGATTTTTTTCTTTTTGTAATACCTACTTTTAAAATATCTAGACCCTACTTCCAGAGATTTAGATTTAATTGCCGTGTGATAGGATATAGGCATCAGCTTTTTGTGTTTTGTTTTTTCAGGTTTCCCAGATGGTTCTAATGTGCACCTAGGTTGGAGAATCATCAATCTTCCTTGGTTATGTTTGAGGCAATAGGGCATGCGTTGCCTTAGGGAAAGGGTATAATAAGAACTTTGGTAACTTGACAACACCCTTTGATATGCAGGGCTGGTCACTGCAAAGAAAGCATGCATTAAAGTTTCCATGGGAGCTTGTTAACAACCCAGATTTGAGGGTCATAGCCTCACAGACTTGAATTTGTAAGTCCAGTGCACATCAAGCTAATTACCCAGTAGCCACTTTTGTGTTTGGTGGGCACAAAGCCCATGTCCTATAGGCCTGCCTGAGCTTGTTCCTGGGGTGGTGCAAGGACTCCATGGAAGGGAAGAGAGGGCACTCCCCAATGAGTAAGTGTTTCTCCAAGTCTTTGAGTACAGCGCATTTGCTGATGTCCCATTGTTGGTCAAGTCCAGGGTCAACACAAGAAAAGCCTGAGGCCATGAATCACTGGGGGCTGTTACTACAAAGCGAACTACAGCTTTCACTCTAATTCCAGGCATCTGTGGTCCTGCCACTGCAGTACATACTGACTCCCCCAGAGCTCCTGCCAGTACAAGGGTTGTTCCACTGTAATCTTAGGGATCTAGCCCAGGATTCTGAAGCTCCTGAGGTGCAGCTCCCTGGTTGTGGCTCTTCTGGGTTCAGAGACCTGTAAACTAAAGAGACAAGTTATGTGTTCTGCACACATTCAGCAAACAAGGGTGAGACCAGGACAGGATAACGGCAGTAAACAGTTCCCTTTGAAAAGGGAATCAAAGGAAGACAGATGGCAATCTCCAATTCATGAGGATTCTAGAATCCTGCCTGGCGTGTAGAGAGGGCCCCCTGCTCTGAGAGGAGGGTCCTGCTCCCGGGAGTGACTGCCAGGCCCTTTCTTTCCATCACTCTCAGCTCCTCTGCTTCCTCTCCCATAAAAAATAACCCATGTTGGCAGCTGAATAGCCTTTTCAGCATGGTTTCTACTCAAAAAAAGTTGGGGTCCCAAAGGCCATTGTGCAATTCACGAAATCTCAGAGACTTTTACTCTAAGCTGGCTAAGTTCCCTCCCCCCCAGAAAAATCTCTCTTTAAAATATAAGTCTTTTATAATTTCCAGTTAAACTGTCATGCTGCGAAACCACATCCATCATTCTTTTGGGGACCAGCCTTTCTCTACTTTGGGCATGTCTTGCCACTGTGCAACACCTTAAGATTCTTCAAAAGCCTTTTGTTTACCTGAGATGTTCCACTGGGAACCACCTTATAAAACTCAAATCTCCAATTCCAAAACCTGTACAGCTTTAAAAAAGAAGAAGGAATGTTTCTGCAAGGGTGGTGATACAGGCAGAGACCGGATCTGCTCATTGCAAACTGACGCTAGGTGGATACTCAGTCCTTACTGGATGCTCACAAAGCTGGGTACCCAGCAGAATTTGACAGCCACCATCCCAAGGCACATTCAGCTTTCTGGAGTTTTTCAAACTTTATTTAACATTTTACAAATATGTTTGTAAGTTATTCCATGCTACTTGTCATACTCATATATTATTTTAAATGGCTGGATGGTTCTCCATCAATTTTAAATGTCATCACGTACCATTCCCCTACAGTGCCACATTTAGGCAGTTTGAGTTTTCTGCTGTTAAAATAACTCTGTCAGCATTATCTTCAGAAATATTTACTTTTTAGTTCATTGATCACAATATATTTTCCATCCTTTCAAGAATTAGATCACTGGTTGATAATATGCACATATATTTAAGGCAAGTAACTTAAGTGGGCAGTGTTTTCTAGAAGACTGATACCAATTCATGACACTTTTATCAGCCTGCCTGTTTCCCAGAAGCTTTACTATCATAGAGTTTTATCATTTTTCCTTCTTTTTTTAGAGTTTAGCAGATCAGGCTGGGCATGGTGGCTCATGCCTGTAATCCCAGAGCTCTGGGAGGCCAAAGTGGGTAGATAGCCTGAGCTCACAGGTTCAAGACCAGCCCAAGCAAGAGTGAGACCCAGCCTCTAAAAATAGCCAGGTTTTGTGGTGGGTACCTGTAGAACCAGCTACTTGGGAGGCAAAGGCAAGAGAATGGCTTAAGCCCAGGAGTTTGAAGCTGCTATGAGCTATAACGCCGCAGCATTCTACCGAGGGCGACAAAATAAAACTGTCTCAAAAACAAAACAAAGCAAAACATAACAAGAATTTAGCAGACAAAATGGCATTTCATGGTTTCTATTTGTATTTTTTAAATTTTTAAGTAGTACAATCATTTTTCTTTTTGTTAATTTGATGAAACTAATTTTTCTTGTGTGATGTCAGCTCTAGTCACAGAGTATACAATTGGCACTAGGCCCAGCTGCCAAAGACAATAACAAAAACCACAAACAACAAAAAAATTAAAGTGGCTCTTTGCTTTCTCCTAAAAATGAAGTGGGGGAGTAGTCCAGGGCTGCCCAGGAACTTGTATTGTCTTCGACTCATGCTTTGTAGATCTTATCACTCTGTGGTCCTGGGCAGTAGCTTCCACCTTCAGATCTGCATTCTAGACAGTGGGAAGAAGATGAATGTGGTGAGATAAGCCACTTCCTTTTAAGCACGTGTTCCAGAAGGCACACACTATGCTGTTTATATGTCGTTGGCCAGCACTTTTATTCCCAAGAGAGAAAAGGAGAACAGACATCATATTAAACAACAGGCTTCCGCAGATAGCTAATTTCTACCTTCTGGTAGGCCTGGGACATGGTGGTTCTCAGAGGCAGTAAATGTGAGACGGAGCCAGGACTCAGACTTCCACAAAGAGGCAGGGGTTTGGCAGTGAGAAAATATCACCTGGGAGTCAGCGTCTTCCTGGCCCCAGATTCCCTGGGTGCCCAATCCTCGCCCTCCCTCACAGACCTCCCATTTCCTCCCCAAATGGTAAACATTTTCCAAGTCCCAGCTCAGATCTCAACTGCTTCTTCAACCTTCCCTGACCAGGATCAGACTAAGCCCTCCTGTGAACCTAGGCACCAGACAGGCCTTGGTAGTTCTTATTTCTGTGTGTTTACCTGACCCCAAGAGATTATAAGTACATTGAAAACAGGCACAGTGCATTTTTCTGTGGCTAACATTCTCTACTAATCTAGCTTCCCGTATTTTCTAATCTCAAATTGGTAATCCCTGCCTCCTCACAATCATCATGTTTGTTAGGAATCCAGACCTTAAACTCCAGTGAAAATAGTTTTCCTAAGAAGGTTGTAGGTGGTTATTTATACCATCAGCTTTCATGTTCTTCTGGTTGGTAAACGGACAAAATATCAATAAGACGGGAACTCTTGGGACCTCGAAATGTGAACTGGTTTTCGTTTTGTTGTTTGGTTTATGTTTCCACAGACCTACTTTATACATAACCCAGAGTTATCACAGAGTATATGCCTGAAAATTGTTACAAGTAGCTTGATGATACATATCAGAACATGTTAAGGATATAGAGGATTGGGGAATGATGCCTGATAATCAAGATGTAATTATTTGTTTCATAAAAGGATGATATTTACTCATTTTTTCACAAATCTGCAATATTTACCAAGTGCCTGCTATAAGGCACAATGTCAGATACCACGAGGCATCCAAAGATGAATAAGATCAGATCAGACCAGGACTCTGCTCTCAACAAGTTTTTAGGCTTATAGGTGGAAAACAAAAGTAAATATTAGTATATGACCCTTTACTGTTAGAAGGGTGGAAGAAACCCCGCTGGTAGAAGGAAAACCTTGCTATGGGTTGATCAAGTACAAACAGGCTACCTGGGAGTGGCTCAGAGCAGCCTTGGCCTTTGCCCCTGGGTCACCACTAGCCAATAGACTGTGTGAATTTGGGCAAACTACTTATTTCCTATGTGTGCAATGAAGATAATAACCCTGACACCACACTCAATACATGTTTTGTTAGTCCACAGAAGTCATTAAAGACTTTGTTAAGCCTAGGGTGTTGTAATATGGCTAATGGCCTTATTAAGCAGGCTATAAACTACAACTTGATAAAACTGTGATGCATGCATTCTTTTATACCTATAGAATTATCCACCAGATAGTTCATTCCAGATCAAAAGGATCAGCTTGTTCCATATCCAGAAGGTTGTTCATATTTTTTGAATTGTCAGGCTGAGACTTGAAGAAGGAGGAACCTCTAGATTCCCGAATCGAGGTCACCATAGGGGATCCAGGTGCTTGGGTGTTCCTTTTCTCTTCTTGCCAGGAGGGGAGGCCCCTCAGCCTAAAAATGCCTCCACTGGGAGCCAGGCAGGGAGGAGGGAAGAAGCAGTGTTGGGGGTGGGATGAGAGAAATTTGGAGAAGAAGGTGAAAGGTTGCCAAAGAAATCTTGTTTTGCTTAGAGATATTGTCCAAGGTCAGTCTCTTTCCTTCTCCCTTTCTTATGGGAGGAAAGCTGCAGACTGTGGAGTCACCACCTTCTTTTTTCCCCCTTTCCAAATCTGGCTCTTCCCCTCTGCTCTGGCAGTTCTGACGTGGCAGGAATGAGTGTAGGGGGAGAACAGCGGGAGGGAGGGGAGTACCAGCAGGGTGCTCGGCCCTAATGACCAAGCTGCTGGCCTTTGAGTCCCCAGCATCCTCCAGTTCTATGCTTTTATCCTGACGTGCACGTGAGAAACCATGTTCCCCTTCCTCTATCGCTCCATCCAGAATCTGGGCTTTGGAGACGCTTTTGAGCTATGGGCCCAGATGAACTCTGCTCAGCAAACTGGAGGAATATTTAGGAGGCTTTTCTGGCTGGTGCCTTAGGCAGCCTGTTGTGTATGGTTACCTTTAGATACTGAAGAGATTTGAGGAAGTGGGGGGAAAAAGGCAAAAATGATACAGGGAGTAAGAGGATAAGACTGTACTCCCTACTTCACCTACAAGAGACAAGGTTTGTAGGAATTCTCTGCCTCTCAGTTACACGTGCCGTATCTGGATGGACTCGGGTTTCTAGAATAAGCTCAGGTTACCAGAATACGTCATACTGTGTGGCAAATCCAAAACCAAGGTGTAAAGTCCCTAAGATTGAGACCTGTGGTTGGACGACTGAGTGCGAGGAGAGTGGACAAAGGGGAAATGAGTACCTGGAAGAGGAAGACGGCTCTGGTTGGCCTGTTAAAAGAAGAGATTCAGCATTTAGGCTTGTAGGAAATGGATACTGGGCAGGTCCCTTTCAGCATCCTTGCAGGATGAACCTGGTCAATATCCACTACCCACTGGTAGGGGAAAGCAAACTGTCCTCAGGGAGCACATGGCACAGCTAATTTTAAGAGAATCAATCTCAGGTTTTGGTTTCCATGTGTCCTGTTTCCTAAAACTGACCACACTGTGGAGCTAACTTGCGTGCCATGCCAGCTTGTGCAAATGACCCACAGGCACTTTTCAAAAGGAAGGTCTACCTGTCCAGCAAGTCACATCTCACTGTGGTGCACTGTCCCCAAAGGAAAGCCCTTCAGGACACTAAACAGAGGGCGAACCCCAAATATTGAGCCTCTGACTCAAGTGCATATTTGGCGTTGACTTCAAGTAGGAGGAGGTGAAAAAGTCAGATTATAGTTTCAAATTAAGTCAAGTTATACGGGAATATTTTCACAAACATATTCTCAAATTCATGGGGGACCATTTCTTTCAGGTTTCATCAGTAGATTGTTATGTATTATAAATCCGTTGTCACTTTTTAATTTGGGTACATGTCTCCTAGTCACTTCAACTTTCTTATGGATTCAGCAGCTCAATGGCTTCTCTTCTTTTTTTGCTGGTAACTTCCACAAAATATTTCCTTATTCTGGCAATAAGCAGTATTGAGTCATGATACATCAACTAATCTTGAAAAACAAAAGGCTAATTTCCTTTCTTATGTTTAAGATTTATCTTACATTTTTGCATTATAATTATTCATTGTACCCAATTAGGTATTAACATAAACTGTAATAATGAGTCAATGCAGAATATTTCTTAACATGTAGAATCTGATGGTGAAAAGAAATTTAACTACATCAATTTTGTGTTAATAATTGCCACAATGACTATTCTATCTAGAAAATATCAAATATGTTAAATTTTAACTTAAGTACACAATTCGATGCCAAGAATTATGATATAGTGCTCAATAAAAGATTATCAAGTTTAAGGGCATATCATGCTAAGATAAAATTCTGTGGGTAACGTAGTATGGAAACATGAGTCAAGGAGAAAAACATAAATGATGAAAAGGTTCTGTTAGGAAAGAGGTTGTTCATTTGCTTTCTGAACAGATGAAGGTAGGCATTCAATACATTTAACTGAGTGATTTAACAATTTGGAAAGTCAAATCAATGTCCTAGAAGTTAGATCCTTTTAAACTATTTAAACTTGCAATAAAATTTTATATGTTCATTTAGAAACGTGTGAAGGGAATATATAATTTTTCCAAAAATGTTAGGAGGTCCCAGAGCAAAGCATTTCATAGGTCTCTGCCCTGCAAATTAGGCAGTGGGTGCAGAAAAGGAAGGGCCAGGGAGGAGGGAGAGGATTTTGCCTGGAGGCAGGATTATGCCCCTGGTGTCTCTGGGCTGTCCCTGCCTTATGGTCAGGGGGTATCTCCGGGTTTTCAAGCCCTGAACCCTGATTGCAAACATTTCATTTGAGTACAGAGTATCCCCTAAATCGCCCCAAAGGTCGACATACATAGGGGGAAAACAGGAAGTTGTAGCTAAATGTACCTGTTTACAAAATATTCATTTAAAGATTTTACAAAATATTCTCTATGTGTTGGTCACCTCTTTGTAAAACTCTACATCTTCTCATTTAAGTGGCAGCTTTACCAAGATGCCAGCATTCCAGGGGGTCTGGTTAGATGCCCTATTCCAGTTTCCACTTTGCTGCCACTCCCACACATTTCTCCTATGGGGAAATGACTCTGCCAAGATGAACTGCAGAGTACAATACAGTCAAGGATACACCTGTGTGGTCCCTCACAACACCAGTGTGAGTAAGTACAGGGTATCCCCAAAGTCACCCTGTAAATGAATGGTGGAAGGTGTAGGGTGCATGCATGACCCCATTGCCCTCCATCATCTAGAGCCCTAGGAGATTCTGAGCGTGGAATTCAGGCTTCCCCAACCTCAGGCTCCCAGAAGCAGGTAGGCCTCTTAACCCCCATCTGCCAGGGCTGCCTGCTTGGGCCCTTCCATCTGCCTCGCCTGCAGCTCCTCGGAGTCTGGCCACTTGTGTAGGATGTTTGCCAACAAACACTGTTTTGGCAGAAAGTACACTGGGTTCTCTGGGTCTGAGAAAAAGCCAGTTCCTTCAGAAGTCAGTTCCCAGCTTCTTTGGAAGTTATTTTCCATTCTGTGCCCAGTTCTCACAAGGACAGGCTGTATCCCTGAGGGTTGACTCTGGAGCAGGTGGGGGAGATGATGTGAGACTCGATGAAATGTGCTGTTGACCACAACAAACAGGTCATGTGGGCATGAAGGTAGTCTCAGGCAGCCACAGCCATGTGGTCCCCAAGGCTTTGAGCAGAAAGTGGTTTCTCCATCACGAAGTTAAAATAATCACCTTTCAGTCTTCTTTTTCTGAATGGAACCTAAAGTTGCTTCTGTGACGGGCACGTATCACTGCACCACAGGCCCTGAGATCACAGTTCTTCAAGATGGGGTCTGAGGTCAGCAAAGTCAAAGCCATTTCCGTAATGATGCTAAGACATTTTTCATAATCACGCTCTCTCAAGTGCATCATGGAATTTTCCAGAGGCTCTATGATAAATGATGACATCTTTGCTCAGATGACAATGAATAGAGTATGTGCTATGTGTTCTTAGGTTTTAAAGATTTCTCGGTTTTAACTTCCAGTGTAGTAAATCTGAATATGTAACCAAGTAGATAGAATAAAAGCTCTTTGGGGCTTTCAATGATTTTTGAGCATATAACAGAGTCCTGAAACTAAAAAGTTTAAAAACTCCTGCCTCAGATCTTATCTTTCAGATAATTTCTCTCCCAAAGAGGAGAGAAATTGGTCAAGATAGCACAGAACTTGGGGCAAAGTCAGGAAAAAAACTCTGTAGTACCCTACATGACCCAGATTGTTTTTCTGATTGACAGTCGGCCACAGCAGTGACACCCCCAAACTAGGTCACTTCAACTATAGCACATCCCAGAGATACTGAGGGCTCAGCTCCAGATCACCACAAATATCCCAATAAAGTGAGGCACACAACTGTTTTGTTTTCCCAGTGCATACAGAAGTTATAGGTTTACACCAGAACGTGGTGTATTAAGTGTGCAATAGCGTTATGTCTAAGTAGTGTACAAACCTTAACTAAAAATGCTTTATTGCTTAAAAAAAAAATTCTGACAATCACTTGAGCCTTCAGCAATGTAATCTTCATGGCAGCAGAGGGTCTTGCCTTGATGCTGTTGGCTGCTGCCAGATAGGCTGTGGCAATTTCTTAAAATAAGACAACAATGAAGTGTGCCACTTTGCGGGACTATTCCTCTCATGAAAGATTTCTCTATAGCACGCAGGGCTGTCTCATAGTGTTTTACCCACTGTAGAACCTTTTTCAAAATTGGAGTCAGTCCTCTCAAACCCTGCCACTGCTCTATCAAGTAAGTTTATGTGACATTCTAAATCTTTCATTGCCATTTCAACAGTGTCTATAGTAGCTTTACCAGCAATAGATTCTGTCTCAAGAACTCAATTTCTTTGTTCATCCTAAGTAGCAACACCTCCTCTGGTCAAGTATTATAGTGAGTTTGAAGCAATTGAGACTCATTTTCAGGCTCCCTTTCTAATTTTATTCTCTTGCTATTTCTACCACATCTATAGAGACTTTCTCCACTGAAATCTTAAATCACTCAAAGTCATCCATAAGAGTTGGAATCGACTTTATCCAAACACTTGTTAGTACTAAGATTTTGTCTTCTTCCAAAGAATCAGGAATGTTCTTAATCGCATCTAGAATGACGGATCCTTTCTAGAAAGTTTTCAATTTACTTTGTCCAGATCCATCAGAGGAATCACTAGCTATGGCAGCTATACCCTTACAAAGCATATTTTTTAAATAATAAGATTTGAAAGTCAAAATTACTCCTTGATCTGCGGGCTGCAGAATGGATATTGTATTAGCAGGCATGAAAACAATATTCATCTCTTTGTGCATCTCCATTGGAGCTTTTAGATGACCAGCTACATTGTTGATGAGCAATACTATTTTGAAAGGAATTTTTTTGGAATAGTAAGTCTCAATAGTGTGCTCAAAGTATTCAGTAAAGCATACTCTTAACAGATGTGCTATCACCCAGACTTTGTTATTTCATTTATAGATCACAGGCAGAGGGCATTTGGCATTTTTCTTAAGGATCCTAGAATTTTCAGAATGGGAAATGAACATCAGCACTTCTCAAGCTCCTTGTTTCCGATGCTGAAGGCTAGAGAGATAACGTGACTTGTCCAAAGTCATTCAGCTGAGTGAAGAAAGAACCATGTATTATACCCCATCCCCTGGAGAATGTAACAGAAATAGATGACACATTTGTTGGCACAAAGAAGTTTATAATCTTGTTAGAGAAATTAGATTTATGCCCAAAATGATATACAGATTTGGAGGGCAAAGTCTAAATATTCTACATGGAATTATAAAGTAATTACTTAGTTGCTCCAACTACTTTAAAGGCTGTCTTTGAGTAAAAGCAATCATTCAAGGGATAGTTCTTTTGGTTGTTTTCATTGCTTGTTTAAGATCAATTTATCAAGGGTACACATTAAAACCCAAGTCCTTACTTGTAAGGTTTTAAGTTCTCCTTCAAAATAGAACAAGATCTGCAAGTCTTATAAATTTGAAAAATTACTTTTGAAGGCCTTAAATTAATATTTTTGTATCGCTTACAAATTCAGTTAAACTTTAAACATTTTAAGCTGCTTGGGCAAATCTAATATCTTTGATTTCCTTTTCAAGTAATTCAATTGCCTGATTTAACAAAATTATTCTGAGTACTTAAATAACTCCTTAAAAAGTTAACAGGTCACAACCTTATGTAAGTGTGGCAAAACTGAAGGTTTTATTTTTTTAAAAAGATTGTTCAATATTGCATAAAACCTAGTAAGATTTCTGGTTAAAATCAAAAGTCTAAATTATTAAATTAACATTTTAAGTTACATTTTCAAGACCGACCTATTTATAATTCACATGCCAAAAATACCAAATGTGCACAGATTCCAAACACAAAGGTGTTAATACTATTGTTTAGGACAGCAGTTCCCAACCTTTTTGGCACCAGGGACTGGTTTCATGGAAGATAATCTTTCCATGGGCCTGGGGGAAGGGGAGGATCCTGTAAGCAATTAATTTGTTATGCTATGTGCAGTCCTAGCTCTGTGCCAGTGATAATCTGTACTTGTAGGTACTCCCTGATGCTGGCATCGCTGCCTCAGCTCCACTCAGATCATCAGGCATTGAGTTCTTATAAGGAACGGGCAGCCTAGATTCTTTACATGTGTGCAGTGTACAGCAGGCTTTGTGCTCCTATGAGAATCTAATGCCGCCTTCTGACAGGAGGTGGCGCTGAAGGGGGAATGCCAGCGATGAGGAACAGCTGTAAACACAGATGAAGCTCTGCTCACTGGCTGGCCACTCACTTCCTGCTGTGTGGCTTGGCTCCTCACAGGCCTTTGACCACTATGGTCTGCAGCTCCAGGGGATTGGGGACTGTAAGTGTAGAGTAGTCTAACTTCTGCTTTGAAACGGGAGTCAAGGGCTTGGGTTGAAAGTAAAGAGGCTGGGACTGGTAGAGTCTTAGGTTCAGTAGAGATAGGAAGGGGTCCCTTTGCTTCTCCCATTTATGTTCTGATGTGAAGCAGAGCCGCCCAGCACTAGGAGTGCAGAGCTTGTGGGAGGGAAGCCTCAGAGGAGACTAAGTATGGCCCCAAGATCAGGTCAGGAAATTTGTTCTGACCTCTGGAACCTATCAGGACATCAAGGCTCTGAGGGGAGGCCTGGGGTAGTGCCAGTCCTTACGAACAGCAAGAAGGGGACAACAGTACAACTGGAAGAATCCCTACTCAGTAGGACCCGGCCTTCCATCCAAGGGAGAATGATGGTTCCTCTCCCTTCTCTCCAAATGCACTGGAGAGTTCAGGGTGCTCATGGTGAATTTTAAGTTTTCCTGAGGTCAAAGAGTAGTTCAGTCAGTTCTGAGGGAGATGAAAGAACTCTCTGCATTTTATTTCTCTGCAGGAACTGATGAATAATTCAAGGCAATGCTAAGGAAGGCAGCCGGCCAGGCAGGCGGCTCCCGAGCAGGGACACCCTGGTGGGTTGCCATGGGGCTGTGTTCTCAAAGAAAAGACCCTCTTTCCACCTTATATGCTCCTCAGCATGCCTGGCATGGGTCCAGGAGCTGTGCTCCTTTTCCGCTGAGGGAATGAATGTCTGCTACAGAGAGGCCCTGGAGGAGCTTCCAAACTTAGGGGGAGACAAGAGTAAAGGGAGAGATCGTGTGATTTTCCCAGGCATTTGCACTATACTGAGGGGATGAGGGAAGGACTGTCCCCAAGGGAAGGAGAGAGGCAAGGAAGGCAGAATGGCTGGCAGGGGATCTCCTAGACCTGTCTGGACCTCACTACAGCCTGTGGCCACAGGGCTTCCTTCTCCACTCCTGGAGACAGTCTCTTCCCCAAGGGCAAAACCCCTTCCTAACACTGAACTCCCCTTTGGTCTACATTGTTAATCCTCATTCTAAGGAGGAGATGGCAAGAACCATCAGTACAGCACATGCCCATCTCCAGCTGGCACTAACCCTACCCACCAGCAAATCAGAAGCAAAAAGACAGAAACAGTAGAATTTGTACCCGCACTCCTCATGCCCATGTCATCAAATTGTCTTGACTTTGCCTCCCAAGCCAGCTGTCTTGTGTATTATGATTGTACCCCATCGCACTAGCAGAGTACCTGTGAGGCACTTGAAGAATACCCCATGCTGCTCCCCTGGTGACAGTGGCAGTGCAAAAGTCCTGGCACCAACACCCATCGGCACAGAGGATCACACAGCAAAAAGGCTGATCCCACTCCCTGAGGGCCTCTCTTCTTGCCTTCCTTACCATGCAGAGGGTTGTCCCAGCCGGGTACTCACAAGGTTAAGGCAAAGAACACCTGTGTCAAAATATCAACCTTCCCAGTGTAATCTAGTCATACGATCCAGTATTCTTGTGGCTTCTGATAAAGACTGCTCAGTGTTACAGCAACTCAGTGACAAACTGACCTGAGAAATGGCAGCAGGTGTCCAGGGCTTGCATGGACAAGGGAGTGGACATTGGTCTCACAGAAGCTCTCACTGCTTTTCAGCGTCATTCCCCAAAACAGCGGGCAGCAGCGGGCATGGGGGGTGCAAATCCAACACAATGAGACAGACCCCTGGTGATCAAGAGTCAGTCACTCCTTGGAGTCAGTGTGATTAGAGGACTTTTTGGTCACCCAGGGAAAATTAAACACATTATTTCACTAAACTGTATGTCCCCACTTTTATTTTCCAAAACCATGTAGCTGGGGCTAGGAGGAATGATTACAGGGAAGCCAAGTGTGTGTGCGTGCGTGTGTATAAAGGTGTTGTGTGTATATGTATTGGTGTGCTGGACTAGACATGTGTGTCCCTCTAAAAGTCATATGTGGAAAGCTTAACCTCTAACGTGATGGTATTCAGAGGCGGGTTTTAGGAGGTAAGTAGGTTGTGAGATCTCTGTCCCTCTTTCCACCTGGTGAGAAGATGGCAGGGTGTGGCAGAAAGAGGACCCTCCCAGAACCGTGTGGCACTTGCTCTTGGACCACCTGCTGGTGAGAAACAAATGTCAATGGTGTGTCAGCCCCCTGGGTTATGGCGTTTTGTTATGGCAGCCGCAACTGACTAAGAGAGTGGGGCCAGGGGTTCCGAGGAGGAGTCACCACCTGCTCATACGGACCAGAGAGGATCCACTCAGTGTAGTGGGCCAAGAGGGGGCTCCTACGGAATTGCTGGGATCGAGACGGTAGTAATAATAATGGAGCACTTTCTGCGACTAAATTGTCCTGAGTCTTTATGTGTTTGGGGGAGATGAGCCATTGGGGGGAGAAGAGCAATAAGATATACCCAATTAGCAAGAAAACAAGATGATGTAATAAATAGTGTATTTAAGAAAAGAGCTAAGAAAACGCAAAGGCGGGAGGGACACATTCAGCGGCTGTGGGGGAGCTAGGAAAAGCTTCCCGGAGAAGCACATCTGTGCCAGCAGCCCCTGGTCACACTCAGCCTCCACCCAGAGGGGAGGTGACGAGACAGAGCCCCCAGCTGCACCTGGGCCTCTGTGGCACACATCTTGAGGACTGTGCTCAACCTCCGTCTTACCCTCCGTCTGTTTGGAGAGGTTGGAAAGGTGACAGCGGCCCTTCTCCAGCTTGCTTGCAGCTAGAGCTTTCCACGAGAGTTTGGTATGGCCGGAGAGCTGCCCTTGCAGGAGATTTGGAAGGAACGCTGGGGGCAGGAGCCATCCTCTAGGACTGTGGCAGCTGGCGAGTGGCGAAACCCAGCAGATGTGGGGGTTTCGACACCTGGCCTCCCGCCTCCAGCTTTGCGGGGCAAGGTGGTCGAGGCAGTGGCAGTAGCGGCAGCCACCTGTTCTCGGGATGCTAACGAGGTGCTTGGCCTTGAAACCTAAAGCCCACGGGCAGCTCCTGACTCCCGCTCTGCCGTCAGCCCTTCCAGCCTGAAACGCCCGGGGTAGTTCCTGCTCCCGGCGCTGAGTGCGGGGTCTGGGGAAGCCTCGGATGATGGGTTAGCGGCGGGGCTGGATGGGTACAGATACACAGAAAGTGACAGCTACCTTGGGCCCAGCCACTCTCCGTGCACCCGACTGTTAGACCCCCTACAAATTGGCCTCTCACAGAAGCACCCTGCCCATGAGAGCCAGTGGCTCCGTCCTCACAGAGTCACCTTAGAGACCGTCTGTCCTCTGTGGCCTCTCTCCCCTTCCTTTTCCGCCTGCCCGGTTCGTAACGACCTTCTCTACCATTTTCTCTGAATTCTTTTTTCTGTCCCTAGTACACTGCCCAAGTCCTTTGCCTGTCTCCCTGGGAGGTACCTCCCTCACAAGGGTACATTCATTTTCCTGTTGCCACTTCTAACCGTCAACTCTGCTCTAGAGCTATGTCCAATGTAAAGACACGTGGCAAGATTCATGCTCAAGAAACTTGTGGTTTAGTAAGAGTGGTGAGTCAGCTGCGTAGACGCATATTCCAGTACGCTGAGTGTTAAGATGACTATGAAAACTGAAGGTGGAAAATCAAGGCGGCTTCCTGCAGATGGCAGCCTGGGAGCTGTACCCGAGAGGGCTTTCCTAAGTGAAAACAGGTCTCTGGAAAAGGAAAGCATTTTAGCAAGAGAAAATGATGGAGAAAAACTGAATGAGGTGAGCGTGTGGGGGGTGTACGGGGAAATTACACTCACATCCATACAGCTGTCACGTATACAGTCACAAGCCCCTTAATATCAGGGATGCATCAGGGATACACTTGTTAGGCAGTTTTGTCCTTTTGCATATGTCCTAAAGTGTATGACACACCGGAGCTGTATGGGACGCAGCCTGCTTCTCCTGGGCTAGCAGCGTGGACGGCACGTTACTGTACTGAGTACTGTAACACAGTGGTATCCGTGTATGGAAACATACCTAAACACAGAAAAGATACAGTAAAAACAGCTTAATAATTTTACAGGGCCACCATGCTATATGTGGACTGTCCTTAACTAAAGTGTCTCTGTGTAGCATATGACTCCAGTGAGCTCCGTGAGCCAGACACCTGCTCTCTGGTTTGTCTCTGTCCCCAGGGTTCTGGTGGTGCCTGCTACATCGTCGCCACCCCCTAAACATTTGTGAAATGAAAGAGTAGAGAGATGAGCGTCCCCTCCAGTGGCCCAGTGGGTGAGTCTCGGTTCAGAGCCCAGTGGCTCCCCTCCGCCCTCCCTGTGGCAGTTATGTTGAGAGAGCTAAGAACTTTCTACATTTCCATGCACCCCAGACAGGACCTACTTCCCTCCTGCTCTTCTGTAGTTAGCCAGGCCACTGGGTGGAGGTCCCACTAACCTTCAGCTAGTGTTGATGGTTCTCCCTCTGAGCACATCCAGAGTCTGAACACCCCTCGCCACCTTTGCTACTGACCAGCCCACTGCTCACAGTCCATTCTCGAGCCCTAGTGTGACCCTTTTAAGAATGGAAGTCCTGCCACGTTACGCCTACGCGCTTCCCACTTCCGCGTGTCCCACCAGGCCTTATGTGACCTCCCGCTGCTAACTTCATGGGGAGCACGCACACTTCCCGCCTCTGCCTCGGTTCATTCCGTGCCAGCACACTCTTGCTGGTGACACATGCACTTGAATTTTCTTCCTACTTTCTTCCAGCTCTTGCCTATTTACTTCTTTATTCCTTTTCCTTTCTTGGTCCCATTTGTGAGCCAAGAGGCAAGCTGTATTAAGTCTAATAAAGCTAAGAATAGTTCTAGAAACTTAGCTACCCTGGGGTTTGGAATGAAATTAGATTAAACAAAGAACCAATGTTGGCATCCTCCGAAGTTTGCCAGACTCCTGTGCCTACAAAGTCCCAGAGGCATTGCCATGGGTATTTCCAGAACCTCCCTCTGCTCCCTAATTAAACCTTCTATTCTTTGAGTACCAGCCTGCTTCAGGTTATACAATCCTTGCAAAATAACTTCTTACTTGAGATTATTGTTTTCGTGGTTGTTTAAATAGCAATATGGAAAAATAAAGTTTTCTTATTTCTTTCTTTTGTGATAAACAATTTTTAACAGTATAATTAAGTTAAATAGGCAATCATGATGTCACTTTTAAGATGTATTGCATTATTTCTGTAGAAAAACTAATTTATGATCAAATGGGATGGAATGGATTCATGGTAGTATGATTTTAGACCAACAACTTGGCCATGAAAGGAATTTTGGAATGTGTACCCTGGGAGGCCTGTGAATTTTTGAAAAGTATGTAAATTCAGATGACTTGAGGTAATGTGATGTGATAAACAGTTGTGCAGTATCCGTGTGTGTGTGTATGTGTGTGTGTGTCTGTGTGTAATTGGTTTCTAGGACTGAGCTGTGATTAGTCACCAAATTACAAAAGCATGACTTTTCCTTTAGTGAATGTAGCCCTGGCCCAGGCCACACGGCATGGAAAGAAAAGCATAAACTTATGGCTTCTGTCCCCATTCACCCGCTTGGCTGCAGCCTGTGCGCACTGTACAACTTGCCCAACTGAATGTAGGACTTTGCTAAGTTAGCCAGAAAAATTGCATTCATATGTTGCCCCACAAAATGCCCACGTCTTCAAAACAGTCGACCCCCATAATCTACACAGAAAGGAAGAATACACCTCTTCTAGTGACCCGGATTCAAATGAGAGCAAGAGAAGCAGTGAGGAGAAACCTCAAAGAGAAGAGTCAATGGGAGAGGAAGATCGGAGTGTGGATGGGGCAAAGGGAGACACACTGGAGAGAGGGCAGGGAAAGGGGAGGAGAGAGGAAGGAAAGAGGGAAGGAAAAAGAGAACGAAGGAAGATCTGTGCATAAAAATAGAAGTGATTTCAACAAACACTAACTACTCTGCTTTTTGAGGCATTGTTGGGGGAAGACAGAGATAATTCCTGGTCCCCCACCTCAATCATTTCATAGAAGGAACAAAGCAAACACACTCACACACACACACACACACACACACGACAAGGCGGCCATCTTTATAAATTTCAAACTGGAGCGAGGCTCCAGAAGTCCCCATTAACTAAGATAAACAGCTATGCCAATGAAAAGAGGTTGCTTCTCAGACCAGCACACCATTCTCAGAAGCTGCAGGAGGGGAAAGCTTCAGAGAGCTAACGTGAGGAAACTCTCCTTGGAATTCACCGGTTCACTTCACAACACACCTCCTTGTACTGCTGCCCTCGGCCCCGGTAAGCTATAAACAAGAGACAGGCAGGCCATTGACTATGAGTTTGTGTGTCCTGCACAGAGAATCTACTCAGGCTAGGTAAGAGAGAAATAACGGGACGGGCGAAGTCCAGGATTTTAGAACTTGAAAATATTTTGCTGCCTGGGAGAGCGTCTGTTAGCAGATGATAGTGAAGACAGCTGGCTGCAGGCCTCGGCAGATGCATTTCCCAAGCTTTTCAGACTTAAGGAGTCCCTGGGGCAGGGCAGTCACATTATTACCAGATTACGGTAAGGAAATGGGGGAAATCTAAGGGTTTAAGGGAATGCTGGGGACACCAGGAGTGAGGATCTCAGCCTGAGTTCTCACAAACACTTTTGCTTCCAACATCTCTCCCAGGAGGGCAGGGGAAGGGGGTGACTTCAAGAGTAGTCAGTGTGATTTCAGGGAAGAAGGAAATGCTTTTCCAAGTGTGCTTTAAGTTCCTGTCCTCACGCGCTGCCCACGCCTGCAGGAACCGACCATCCTGCAGGATGGGGATGTGTTGGGGATGTGTCTTGCCATCTAGCTGCCCAGCACTTTCTCAGTACCCTTCCTTGGCTTGACATCTCCTGAGTTCTGAATCCAACTTCCCCAGGGAGGAGCCAGAAGCTCACTTTCCCAACTTCCTTTGCAGCTGGACACGGGCATGGGCCCAGGCTCCTCAGATACACCCGTGAAAGAGTTTGATTCAGAGGCAAAGCCTTGCCGAGTAAGGAGCGCTGAGTGAAAGAATTCTGATGAGGGTGCCAGACACTTAGTTTGCAGAGGCAGAGGTTGGGATGGTGGAGTGGCAGTTCCCCTGCTGTGCTCTGACAGCACAGATTCTCCTAGAGGGTAATTAGAGTATTGAGCCTAGTTGAGTAGCCTCCAACACTTACTATCTTGACTCCCTGGCTTCTCTATCAGAACCAGTATAGGCCAGTGAATACAATTGAGGTAACTACATGAATTCTGTCGTTTGCAACCAAGAAGTCTAACTTATATCCCTTGTACTTTAATGAAAAGGGATTAAAATGAGTATTTTAATGTAATATTTTAGAAAGCACTTAGTTGTTCAACTCACAAAGATCAGTCAGGCCCAGTGGCTCATACCTATAATACTAGCATTCTGGGAGGCCTAGTCGGGTGGATTGCTTGAGCTCACGAGTTCGAGACCAGCCTAAGCAAGAGTGAGACCTCACCTCTACAGAAATAGCCGGGCATTGTGGCAGACACCTGTAGTCCCAGCTACTTGGGAGGTGGAGGCAAGAGAATCACTTGAGCCCAAGAGTACGAGATTGCTGTGAGCTGTGATGCCACAGCACTCTACCAAGGGTGAAAAAATAAGACTCCATCTCAGAAAAAAAAAAAAAAAAAAAGACTTGCAACAAAAGTATAAACGTGCTTATACTGATTTTAAAATCAAAGAAATGAAGTCTCAGCGGAATCTGGGTTTATATTGAACTATTGAGTACATTCAAACTAGAATTAGGTTTTCAGACTCTGAGTTCAGTTTTTTCTCCAGGACAAAAACCTGCCTATGTGAGCAGATTTGAATCACAATCTTGACCAAATACAACCAAAAATTATCAACAACATTAAGGAAAAAGAAAAGATGTTGCGTTTAAGTGGCTCACCTACACGACTGAACATAGCCAAGACCAGAGAGAGATAGGTGAGGCTGCCTG
Source organism: Arctocebus calabarensis (assembly GCA_963573935.1). Taxonomy (NCBI): domain Eukaryota; kingdom Metazoa; phylum Chordata; class Mammalia; order Primates; family Lorisidae; genus Arctocebus; species Arctocebus calabarensis. Next base: position 51,309 of record CAUYON010050231.1, read on the forward strand.
CCAAGGCGCAAGGGTGCTGAAAAGAATGCAATGACCAAGATAAACTGAGCTTAATCCAATATTTTCAAAATCGAAATTAATACAAAAATCCATGATAAATGTCAAAATTTTAAACAAGATTAGCTTTACTGATTTTTCCCTTTGTCTCAGACTCTGATACATAATAATTATTTATCCTGTCTTTAGGTAACTTGTACATATTATTTTTAAATAAAGTAGTAACATGTGGTAAGCTGCCTAACTGCCTCCTCATGTATTCAAAATTTGAGTCCTTGTCTTCCTGTTATGTGAATTTTCGTCAGTAAAATACATTTTAGTATCTCTCCCTGGGGGCATTCCTAAGCCCACAAATTTGGATTAGATCAGAATCTCTGTGTCCAGACCTGTCTGGATCTTGCAGAAATATTAACGCTGACTGAATCTCTAAAATAACAGAAAAGGGAACCAAATTAAACACAAAAACACATAAGATCAAATTTTTTAAAAAAACATTTGGCCTGTCCACTACCTAGCACCTATGAATGATGGATGATTGGTAAATCACAGGGAGGATAATGATAATTAACAGGCATTTGGCTCTGTGCCAGAGGCTGTGTCAGCCACTTGAATGGAGGCAGATGCTTCCTGGTCACAATTCCTGGGGGGTAGGAAGTCACTTGAGGAAAGCGAGGGTGGAATTCCTGGTGAACAAGTGGCAGGGCCACACCAGAAGCCAGGCCTGACGTCTCCCTGCCGTACCATTCTTCCTTTCACAAAAGTGGATTTGTGCCCCACAGAAATCCAGAAGTCTGAGAACTGCGAAGCATCAGGCTGGACTTTCTCAGCAGGCAGATGGACAGTCAGAATGGGGGCCTGGCAAAAGCTGCGCTTCTCTTTGATGAGGGAAGAGCGTGGAAGGAGAGGATGCTGGCCCTGCAAACCTGGGCTCTCTGTGCAGTTCCAGCACCCCTGAATTCTCCCTGCTCTGCTGTGGGTTTGTCCAGTCCTAAAAAACTGCCTCAAACGCTTTTATGCTTATTACAAAATCCTAGAAGTTCTCTTATGAGAAGAACTAATTCAGGAGGTAGCCTTTTCCAGTGGGGAAACTGAGGCCTAGGTAAGTATTTTTAATAGTAAAATTGGGGCTAGGCAGGGCACACTGGCTCGTGCCTATTATCCTAGCACTCTGGGAAGCCAGGACAGGAAGACTGCTTGAGGACAGGAGTTTGAGAACAGCCTGAGCAAGAGCAAAACCTCATCTCTACCAAAAATAGAAAAAAATTGAGGAGCATGATAGTGCATGTCTGTAGTCCCAGCTATTCAGGAGCCTGAGGCACGAGGATCACCTGAGTCTGGGAGTTTGAGGCTGCAGTGAGCTCTGACAACGACACTGTACTGTAGCTGAATTGAGTGTCTCAAATACAAAAATAAACAAACGAGGTTCGGTGCCTGTGGCTCAGCGGGCTAAGGCACCAGCCACGTACACCTGAGCTGGTGGGTTTGAATCCAGCCCGGGCCCGCCAAACAACAATGACGGCTGCAACCAAAAAATGGCCGGGCGTTGTGGCAGGTGCCTGTAGTCCCAGCTACTTGGGAGGCGGAGGCAAGAGACTCGCTTGAGCCCAGGAATTGGAAATTGCTGTGAGCTGTGATGCTACAGCACTCTATCCAGGGTGA
>CAUYON010050232.1:0-41054 GCA_963573935.1 Arctocebus calabarensis
GGGGTCTTGGGGTCTTGGTGTGTGCCACACCTTTTGGGGGCAAAACACGATTGTAAGAGGGTCTTTTCCTAACAAATGCAACCAGTGTAACATGGTTTCTTGTACCCTCAATGAATCCCCAACAATAAAAAAAAAAAGAATACATTGTTTTCAGTTCCCAGGCACAGTTCAACTGTAGTTGAGCCCTTCACCCAGGGGCAAGCTGAGCCACCCTCACATTGTGAGACAGCTGAGTCTTGATCTGATATCTTAGCCAGATAACTTAGTTGGAATTTTAAGCAATAGCAGCCAAAGGTGGTTTAACTTCCTATGTACTTTCCATTTGTTTATTAGTCATCATTTCCATTCATTGGCAACCTCAATCCCAAAGTTTCACATTGATTAAGAAAAAAAGGAGGCAAAAAATATTACAGTAAGTATTTAATTGAACAGTAGTCATATTTGACCTTGACTTGGATTTTAGGAGCGTGCATACACATCGGAGGTCTGGTGAAGTTGGAGGTCGTGGGGGCTAGAGACAGTGTAGGCTGGGCTGAAGAAACAGACCCCCCTTTCATCCCCACTCATCTCTCCCTAACAAACTGTCCCTTTACACTGAGAACCTTTGTACACAGTCCCCCTCCCTGAAGTACCTTTCTTTCTTAGCAAATCTTCTGGATTCTTCACATCTCAGCCAAACATAACAATGTTCAGTGAAGCCAGACCTGGCTCCTCCTTTGCGCTCCCAGAGAGAAATCTTTACCCAGTCCTCTTGCTGGCACTTACTGCATTATCTTGTCATTATTTATTTATGTGTCCCACTAATTGATGATCTTCCAGAAATAAGGATTTTGTGTTTGCACTTTGAAATCTCCAACAGCTAATACCATATCAAGTCCGATAGAGCCACAAAAATAGTTTAGAAAATTTTTCTAAAGGGTGATACAGCCTTCAGTAAAACCAAAAGATACTAATGTGAGGACACTTATTTAAGACTACATAGACCATGTTAAGGATTTTTTTATTTATGGAGGGAAATGTTAGCTCTAAAAAAACACAACTTTATGGTGCTCTTAAGTTAATGCGAAGGTAAAATTAGAGTGAAGTGAGACAAATAATCTAAATCATTGCTTCCATTTTGGATGATTTAACTAAAACCACCACAATGAATAAAACCCAAGTATCTATAATGTCATTTCAAAAACGCAAAGTCTTCTTTTTGCCACTGCTTACTTACACACATTTTCTTAGTACCTAATAGATCATGCAATGTCCTGATTCCCCAGGAGAACTGGATTATTTTCTTCCCACAAATCCATCATATTCAGAGATTAGCTCATTTTGTTTCAAACAGAGTGTAGAGTGATTCCTCATTCATCATTTATGACTTGACTGTTTATTATGTGGGGAGAGAGAAGTAGAGAAAAAGGAAAAGAAGAAAATAAGAAGAGGTTTCAAAATATCAGGACTCACCTAATCTCAGAGTTGATTTCATTTTCCATGGAGGAAGAACATGATTAGTTAGTAATAATAACCAACGTATTTATTTACAATGATTACTGAATAGCAAATTGTCATGGAACATATTGTCTAATGGGGATATGGACAGGTCACGAGCACAGTAAAGTAGTAACCCCTGATCACTTACAGCAGCATCCAGAGACCTATAGGCTGAGGTCCGAGGCAGAGCCGGAACAGTGGGGACTGGAGACAAGGCGAGGTAGGAGGCTGCTGCAGGGTTCCGCGGATAACTGCACTGGCCTAAATTATGAAGCTGTAGTGATTGGGGAAAAGGTGGATTAAATTTAAGGGAGATACAAGATGCAAATTTCACAAGATTTGGCATCTTGTTGAATATAAAGAAATGAGAAGAAAGACGGAGGAAATGGAAACAAGATTAACATTTCTGACTTGGGCAAGAAGCACATTTACTGAGTCAGGAAACATAAGAGAAAGAATAAGTCTTGCTAGTTGACTGTGAGTTCAATTTTGGCATATTGAATGTGATGTACATATATATGAATGCATATGTTTTGAGTTATATATGTATCAGCATATATATATGTGTGTGTGGTATATGTTATGTATATATACTTTTTTTATATATCACATACATATGTGTGTGTATATATGAGGCACAAACATTAGGGGTTCCATGAGAATAGAATAGAGAAATCAGAACATTTCAATAAATCACTCTAGATCTTTAGAACAAGAGTTTGCAAATTAAAATTGCCCACCAAGTTTCTAACATCATAGACTTTACTAATTTCTTTTTTTTTTAGATAGATTCTCACTTTGTCACTCATGGTAGTGACACCCATGGTGTCATATCTCACAGCAACCTCAAACTCTTGGGCTCAAGTGATTCTCTTGTCTCAGACTCCCAAGTAGCTGGGACTACAGGTGTCCACCACAATGCCAAGCTATTTTTAGAAACAAAGTCTCACACCGGCTCAAGCTGGTCTTGAACCTGTGAGTTCAGGCAATCCACCCACCTCTGCCTCCCAGAGTGCTGGGGTTCCAGGCATGAGCCACCACATCCGGCCCAACATCATAGATTTTAAAAAGACCCACACCAAAATGTGTTAGCATGAAATTTCACCGCCCTGGGAAGGGGAGAAGACACCAAGAGTTGCCCAAGAAAGTAAGTAGATCACAGACCAAAGCTTGAGACTGACATTAGCATTGGGCTTGTCAACAGCAATCCTGGAAGCTAAAAGAGAAACAACTTCATGTTTCTGGGGAGAATGATTACTGTAGTAAAATTCTGCATTAAGCCAAACAATCACTTGTATAAAGAAATTTTCGACCATGAACGATGTCAATTTATTTCCTTTGTACCTTTCTCAGAAACTCATAAAACTGTGTTCTACCAAAGTAAAGAAGCAGACCAAGAAAGACATACACATGGAGGCCCAGCAAATAGGAACCAAACATAGGAGAGAGGCAAAGGAATTTCCCAGAACAATGATGAAGGGATGACCCCAAGATGTCAGCCATGCAACAGTCCTAGAAATGACCATTCTAAATAAAATAGAGAGTTGAAGACTCTGGAAAGAATGGCTTCAGGAAAACAAGGTGAAACAGAAGTAACAGTACATGTTACAATTGTGAGAGGAAAGTTATATGAAGGAGAGTTTTGGGGAGAATTAGCAATATGTGCATAGAAAACTAAGCAAACAAAACCCAAGGCAGCTATTAAATCCAGGAGAAAAAATGTCAAATAATAATGGAATGGCTCAGTTGTAAATAATATTTATAATACATAGTTGTAACAAGGAGAACAATGAATTTTGACTTAACCAAAAATTATGGGGCAACTATACTGAGATGATAAGGGAGCTATTGTGAAAGTCAACCTGTAGAGAGCAAACAGTCATTTTCTGTAGTAGGAAGCTACTAAAAATATATATATATAATGTAAATATCAAATTTGGTAAGAGGTTTAGAGAACACTTAGGGATCTGAAAATAGACCTGCCATTCGATCCTACAATTCCTCTACTAGGTATATAGCCAGAAGACCAGAAATCACATTATAACAAAGATATTTGTACCAAAATGCTTATTGCAGCCCAATTCATAATTGCTAAGTTATGGAAGAAGCCCAAGTGCCCCTCGCCCACGAATAGATTAATAAATTGTAGCATATGTACATCATGGAATATTATGCATCCTTAAGGAAAGATGGAGACTTTACCTCTTTCATGTTTACATGGATGGAGCTGGAACATATTCTTCTTAGCAGAGTATCTCAGGAATGGAAGAAAAAGTATCCAATGTACTCAGCCTACCATGAAACAAAGTTAGCTTTCATATGAAGGCTGTAACCAAATTATAGCACAAAAATATGGAGAAAGGGGCAAAAGAGGGGAGGGGAGGGGGAGGCTAAGTGAGGAGAGGGTAATCGGTGGGACCACACCTATGGGTACATGTGAAATTTACTAAGTGTAGAATATAAATGTCTTAACACAATAACTAAGAAAATGCCATGATGGCTATGTTAACCAGTTTGATGAAAATATTTCAAATTGTATATAAAACCAGTACATTGTACCCCATGATTGCGTTAATGTACACAGCTATGATTTAATAATAAAAAAGAAGAAATATCATTATAAATGTGTTACTTCTATCTGTGATGATAAATACTAAAAAGATTAAAAATTGATAGTTATGAGTATGAAAGTATATGGAGGAGTAGGAGAAGGTACTGTGTTTTTTCTGTGTTCAAAGCCTTGCAGAAGGATCTTTGAGAAAGGTGCAGAGATGAAGCTTCCTACTTTTTAAAACATTGGTTTTCTACTATATGATCTAGCAATGGTGTATATCCAAAGGAAAGGACATAAATATGTTAAAGAGATATCTGCACTCCTGTGTTTACTGCAGAGCTATTCACAAGGGCCAAGACATTGAATGAATTTAGATGTCCAACAACAGACAAATGGACAAAGGAAGTGCATTGTATATGACAACAGACTACTATTCGGGAGTAAAAAGGAATGAAGTCCTGTCACTTGCAGCAACATGATGAGCCTGGAGAACATTATGTTAAGTAGCATAAGGCAGACACAGGAAGACAAATACCACATATTCTCACTAATATGTGCATGCTAAAAAATTGATCTCATAGAAGTGGAGAATAGAATAGTGGTTGCTAGACGCTAGAAGTGTAGAAGAGGGGGCGGATGACAGATGCAAAATTATAGCTAATAGGAGAAATCAATTCTAGTGATCTACTGTACTGTAGGGCGACTCTGGTTAATAATAACGTATTTTATGTTTTCAAATAACTAGAAGGGAGGATTTTTTAATGTTTCAGACAAAAAATGATAAATGTTTAAAGTTATAGATATGCAAATTACTCAGATTTGATCATTGCACCTTGCACATTGTATACCTGTATAAAAATATCACACTGTACCCTATAAATAAGTACAATTATTAGATGTCAATTAGAAATAATAACTAAAATATTTACATAATAAAGAGTTTTTTAAACAATATGTAGAGGATGAAGAGAAAAAATAGAAGACAAATAGAATTGTTGTGGCCACCTGGTCACATATCTGGTAACTGTAAATTTGGTGGCCCATTTGGGTGCTCAACTAGAGTACACAAGGGTGACAACTGGATTGAGCTAGGTTCTGCAGACCGTTGTGACCAGGGTAGTTCTGTTGTCTCTGAGGAATTACAGTAAAGATGTGGCCAACAGGGAAGTATGAGGGGATTTTTAAAAGTTCAAAGAAAAAGTGGAATTATGATAAAAGATTAAAATAGGCCCTGTACTATAATTCTGGCACTTTGGGAGGTCAAGACAGGCAGATTACTTGAGGCCAGGAGTTCAAGACCAGACTGAGAAAGAGCGAGACCCCGTTTCTACAAAAAGTAGCCAGGCATGGTGGAGGCTGAGGAAGGAGGATTGCTCGAACCCAGGTGTTGGAGGTTGCAATGGACCACTGTGACAAAGTGACATAAAATAACAAAATGAAAGTTTTATTATATTATTAAATGAATAAGTAATTTAGTTATTTAGATATTTAAACCCTTTGGAAAGTACTGATATCACCCATCTGGTCAATCCCTAAAGAACTGAGAGAACTGGGAATTTAACAATGGTTTTTCTATTATTAACTGAAGAAAAATGGATGCCTTTTAAATATTTTATAAGAATAGGAAATGAGTGGCAGCACCTGTGGCTCAGTGGGTAGGGTGCTGGCTCCATATACCGAGGATGGTGGGTTCAAACCCAGCCCCAGCCAAACTGCAACAAAAAGTAGCTGGGCATTGTGGCGGGCACCTGTAGTCCAGCTACTCGGGAGGCTGAGGCAGGAGAATCGCCTAAGCCCAGAAGTTGGAGGTTGCTGTGAGCTGTGTGACGCCACGGCACTCTACCGAGGGTGATAAAATAAGACTCTGTCTCTACAAAAATATATATATATAAATAAAATAAATAAATAAAAATTTAAAAAACTAAAAAAAGAATAGGAAACAAAAAGAAGTCAAAAGGAGCCAATCAGGACTTTAAGGTTGCTGCCTAATGATTTCCCATTGAAACTCACAAAATTGCTCTTGTGTGATAAGGAATGAGCAGGAGCATTGCAGTGGGGAAGTACTCTCAGGTGAAGATTTCCCAAGCGTTTTTCTGCCAAAGTTCTTGGCAAACTTTCTCAAAACACCCTTATAATAAGCAGGTGTTAATCGTTTCACGATTTTGTTTTGTTTTGATTTGGGGCCCTCTAGAAAGTCAACAAGTAAAAACCTTGGGCATCCTCAAAAACACTGTTGCCGTTACCTTTACACTGGTCTGGTCCACTCCGCCTCTTGGTAGCCATTATTTTCATTGTACTTTATCTTAAAGATCGTATTGGTGAAACCACATTTCTTCTCCTTTTCCAATTCTTGATCCTACATGTTAAAAATTTCCATTGAAAGTTCTGCTCTTATCTGTAAGTGATCTGGGAACAATAGTTTTGGCACCCATCAAGTGGACAGTTTGCTCAATTTTACTTTGTCAGTCAGAATTGTTGAGATGTCTATGGTGTTGGCTGTTGTTTCTGCTGTTAATTGTTGTTCCTCTCCATTAGGGCATGAACAAGGTGAATTTTTCCGCATAAATTGATGTGGATGTTCTGCCACAGGCTTCATCTTTGGTGTCACTTCATCTCTTCTATTAACCAGCAGTCTGCAAATGAATGAGTTATTCATTTGCAGAATCAAATTTATGTTTTATGGGGATGATGAAAGTGGTTTCTTTGGAGCATTATCCCCATAAAACATTTTATAAAGCATCAGTGATTTCATCCTTCTTCACTGAAGCTTCACCATAAGGTTGATGTTTGGTTTCACTTAAATTTCAGCAGAATTCATGTTGCTCTGATAGGATTCTTTTCAAACTGATGTCTTTTCCTCCTTAGTGCCTTTGAGGTGCTAGTTGGACTAGATCATGTTCAAACATGTTGTAACAAGTTAGTATGACTTTATTTTAGCACACACAAAAAAAATTGAAATCCATACATGGTTTTTCTTTTATAATATTCATTTTCCACAAATATTTTGAAGACCTTTTGTAGAAGAAAAGAACACTGGAGTAAATTTTGTTGGGTAAGAAGAGAGGTGAAGAAAGAGAGAGATCATTGGCTTGGAGCAAAAGGGATTAGTAGTCTGTATGAGAGAATTGAGTGGATAGAAGAGTCACAACATAGTGAGACCGATGAAGGATAGAAGGTTTCACCCAGAAAGGGGGATGTGTGAGTATCTGAAGTGAAAGTCAGAATGGTGACAAGGTCCATCCTGACGCTAAGGGTCCTCAGTTAAGATGCCTCTCAGGAGTTACAGGTGTCAAAAGGATAGAAGGCTGGGATGCTCGATGAGTAAGGCAGGGGTGATTGACATTTTTCAGGATGATGACAGAGGCTGAGGATAAAGAGGAAAACCACACCTGGGGAAAGTGAGGGGTAGTGACTATGTCATAGGAACAGCATTTCATTCACCAGCCAGATCCTTGGAACCTCCAAAGAAAGGGGACTTTACGGCTCAGCGCCTGTGGCTCAACGAGCTAAGGCATCAGCCACGTACACCTAAGCTGGCGGGTTTGAATCCAGCCCAGGTTCGAATCCAGCCAAACAACAATGGTGGCTGCAACCAAAAAATGGCCGGGCGTTGTGGTGGGCACCTGTAGTCCCAGCGACTTGGGAGGCAGAGGCAGGAGACTCGCTTGAGCCCAGGAAGTGGAGGTTGCTGTGAGCTGTGATGCCACGACACTCTACCCAGGGCAACAGCTTGAGGCTCTGTCTCAAAAAAAAAAAAGAAAGAAAGAAAGAAAGGGGGCTTTACACGAGTGTGGGAGTTCACGTGGACCCAAGCATAAATTGGATGAGGAGGAAAAGAAGAAATGGTGGCAACCATGGAAGACAGGTTGACACATGTGAGAGAGAGAAAGAAGTTAAGGAGTCCCACACGGTGTAGAATATGAGTCATAGAGGGCTGGGGCCAGGGATAGGAAGAATGTTGGGATCCACTGGCCTCTAGTGTTTGAAAACAAATGGCTTGAGCTATTCCCTGGTCTCGTAGTCACCAGCCCCAGCCCTCTGCACTCTACCCCACACCCCTGCTTCCTCTGCACTTTCTCACCCCTGCCCCATGCTTCTCCCCTTCAAACCTTCACCTGGGGTCAACCCATCTGGGCTCACTGTGCTTCTCTGGCACGTGGGCAGGTAAGCAGTAGAACTGGTTACTTCCCAGCACTCACCAACACCGCTGCAGTGTAGAGAAATGCAGCCAAGAATTAAGGCAGGAAGTTGCACGGTTAGACCTTGGCTCGGCTGTGTACTGCCACATACAGATATGTTACAACCTTCAGTTCCTTCATTGGCAAAGTAATAATACCAGTAATAGCACCCACAGAGTTTGGAGGGAGGCTCCAGTGAGGCAGTTTACATAGGAGCAACTGCAGCCTGGTAGCTGAAATTACAAATGCATATAATAAATAAACTCCATGAAAATGCAATTTCTATGACAGCTCACACCTCTGTCTCCCACTGGGATGGTGCCCAATGGACACTCGGTGATTAATAGTAAGTGCATCTGTGAATTTATTGGGGGGGGGTTACAACGCTTTTACACATATTTATGTTTAAAAACAACACTTCACTTTTCAGTCTTTGCCTTTCTTAGTAATCTTCAGAAATAACTATTCCTGGAAATAATTAGGCATCTATTATAGGTCTAACTTTCGTAATTTTCCCTTATTTTCCTTTATATTCCCACCCACAGAGTCTACCCCTCATGTGTGCAGTAAATGGAAAAAGTGGAATGAAATGTGCCCCGTGTTCAGATTGCTCCCTCCTTAACTCTGTTCTCCCCCAATACCAGGTATTCCTTTTTATTTTTAAAAAAGTTACTATTGCCAGCTAAAAACCATTTTCTTCATTTTCTTCCTTTCTTATCTTTGCATCTAACTCCCCAGAGTATGTGATCGCTCTTTGTCTCTTTCGAAATTAAAACTCATCTGAGTTTCTCTTTCATTTGGTTTGTTCTTATCTAGATGTTTCCTTTCTTCATTCTATTCAATCCACTTAAATCTTACCTTGAAATGTTCCCCCATCCAATTTGTCTTATGAGTGGCATCAGAACCCTGACTTCCCGGTTGTTTCATTCACATTATCTGTTCAACCCTCCCAGCTGCACTGGTGCAATAATAATCCCTTGCAGCATGGACACATTTGCATTCCCTTCTTCTTCCTTGTCCCCGTCTTCTGTCTATGGTCCTCAGGTTCCTGGGTACAGAGTGGCGGGTGTCAGGCCCAGGAGGGATTAGATGCCCCCAGGTGAGTGGATGGAGAACATTAGATGGTGGGCGATAAGGTCCATTGCTGTGTGTATTTCCATACCCGTTTTTGTTTCTTATCTTTCTTACTTACACTGAGATTTCCTTGCATGACTTTATAGCCTATTGTGTGTGTGGTTAAGAGTCTGGAAAATGTTCTCTTGATTTTATTTTTTTAATGTGCTTATTTTTTTTTTATTTAAAAAGTATATAGCGTTCTTCTAACCACTATCTTAAATCTTATTTTTTTTTCCTGTAGATGTTCTCAGGAAAGATCCTGAATTAGCTATTGTCATTTTTTTTTATTTTTTGAGATGACAGCCTCATCCTCAGAGCTAGCTGTCATTTTTAAATTACTATTACTAATTAATTTTATTTATAATGGGCATATCATTCTTGCTTGGGGAACTTTCAGGCTGAGTCATGCTTTCACAGCTTCTGAGACAGTGTACCTAATAAACACCTCTGTAAGTCACTTCTGTGATGTCCAGTCGATTAATACAATTAAAAAATGGGGCTTCTGATGGTTCTGGCCAAAGCAAGCCACTCATACATCTGTGGAGGGCCATTGTCAATGGGGGCAACTGAGCTTTTATACCATTCTTCTCTGTTCTGGGAAACTCCTTGTGGATTTCCAGGTAGTACCTTTCACCAGAGACCTTTGGAGGCTTCTTATTATTCTATCTGTGGAGAAACACTTTAGGACCATTTGCATTTGTATTGATTGTCTGGCATTGAGTAAATATTATGAGTCATAATATTTAAAATTAAATGTATGGACTTCTTTTCTGAAACCAGGTGGGAAACTTTTTCATGTTGGAAGGCTGAATTCATTTAGCTGCAATCAAAAAGGCCACATTCAAGAAACTTCAATTAAGTATACCTTAAAAAGTATTTTAAAGGTAAAAATACCTAACTACCATGTACTTAATAATTTCAAAAAATAAAAACTGGTAAGCTCCAACTAGTGGACACAATGTTAAGTGTATTCAGCAGCATACTCCCCTGGGGGAGACTCACCTACAACTTGAACTTTAACTAACAAACACAAACAATGTAACAATCATTTGTATCCTCATATTAATCTGAAATAATTAAATAATACATAAATAAAAGTAAAAACTATTTGTCAATTTTAAAGTTAATCTTTTAATGACTTTGTTGTGTCTGGTTTTTGTTGGAAAGCATTTGAATACTTGGTTGCAGTGTAGAGGGCTGTAGTTTCAGTTGATCTCTAGATGAGTATCAGTCATTTGTCACCTTAAGGGCATCTTGATTTGGGTTAGGTAGGAGAATGTAGATTTGCAGCAATAGGTGATTGAAAAGCAAGAAAACATTTTGGGGGCATGTTGTTGTAGCTGTAGGTATTCTACCGCATTTTTCCATATTTCAACTGGGTACTTCTTATCATCAAACAATAACTTTAAAATGGGCGGAGGGAGGGTAATTGGTGGGGCCACACCTACGGTGCATCTTAGAAGGGTACAGGTGAACCTTGCTAAATGCAGAATACAAATGTCTTCATATAATGAGAAATTGCCAGGAGGGCTATGTTAATCAGTTTGATGAAAATAGTTAAGATTGTATTGGAGGCCAGCACATTGTATTCCTTGATTACACCATTGTACACAGCTATGATTTAATGATAAAGATGATAAAAAAATTATATAAATAATTAATAAAATAATTATATAAATAAATAAATAAATAAAAAGAGACAGAGTCTCATTCTGTCCCCCTTGGTAGAATGCCGTGGCGTCACAGCTCACAGCAACCTCCAGCTCTTGGGCTTAGGTGGTTCTCTTGCCTTAGCCTCCCGAGTAGCTGGGACTACAGGTGCCTGCCACAACTCCTGGCTATTTTTTTGTTGCAGTTTGGCTGGGGCTAGGTTTGAACCCTTCACCCTCGGTATATGGGGCCGGTGCCCTACTCACTGAGCCACAGGCGCTGCCCATGTAACCTTTTTCTTAAACACAACCATCTCCCATTTTTCTTGTTGAGCAAAGAGCAAGGAGTTGCTGTATGCCTGTCCCATGATATGATAGCAACGCTGGAGCAGGAGCTTCGTGCACTGAATCACTGGTTTCCACTGAGCTCCTAATTTTATTTTATTTGTTGTTTTTTTCACTTTTTTTTTTCTGAGACAGAGTCTCATTCTGTCACCCTAGGCAGAGTACCATGCTATCATACCTCATAGCAACCTTAAACTCTCAGGCTCAAGAGTTTATCTTGCCTTAGCCTCCTGAGTAGCTGGGACTATGGGCATGAGCCACTATGCCTGACTAGTTTTTCTATTTTTAGTAGAGACAGAGCCATGCTCTTGCTCAGACTGACCTCCAACTCCTGAGCTCAGGCGATCCACCCACCTCGGCCTCCCAGAGTGCTAGGATTACAGGGGTGAACCTCTGCGCCTGGCCCCAGAATTTTAGTTTTCTCTCTTGGCAGAGCCCTGATTGCACTAAAGAAGTATCATTCTGGCCCTGCGTCCCTACTCATAGAGGTCCTCTTCGGCGCTTCGGCCCCCAGTCCTGCTAGTGAAATAGGTAAGAACTTTTGGGTTTCTTTTTGGTTGAAATCACTACTGCAAATATGGAGATCCTTTTGCCTCAGTTTTTCTATTTTAGTGGAGATAGGGTCTTGCTTTTGTTCAGGCTGGTCTTGAACTCATGAGCTCAGGCAATCCACCCGCCTCTGCCTCCTAGAGTGCTAGGATACAGGTGTGAGCATTGCACCCAGCCCTGGGGTGTTTTTCTTTCCTTTTTTTTTTTTTGAGACAGAGCCTCAAGCTGTCACCCTGGATAGAGTGCTGTGGCATCACAGCTCACAGCAACCTCCAATTCCTGGGCTCAAGTGATTCTCCTGTCTTTGCCTCCCAAGTAGCTGGGACTACAGGTGTCCACCACAACGCCCGGCTATTTTTTGGTTGTTGCTGTCATTGTTGTTTGGCGGGCCAAGGCTGGATTCGAACCCTCCAACTTAGGTGTATATGGCTGGCACCTTAGACGCTTGAGCCACAGGTGCCAAGCCTGAGGTGTTTTTCTTTAGTTTTTATTTTTCACTGTCTGTCTAACCAGATCAACCATTGAGTTTCTAAAAAATGCTCTTTCTAATGTATTTAAATCTTTTATTTCAAAATGTAAGGCTAGTCCTTCTAGCTTAGTGTCTGTGAAAATAAAAGACACCCAATCATGTATGTTTTTTTTCTTTTTTTTTGCAGTTTTTGGCCAGGGCTCTGTTTGAACCCACCACCTCTGGCATATGGGGCTGGTGCCCCACTCCTGTGAGCCACAGGTGCCACCCCCAATCATGTTTTATGCATGATAGCACTTTCTAGTTTGAAAATCTCAATTCTAAAAACATTTGATTATGTTCTCAGCAGCCTTCAAATTTGAGATATTTTATTTCTGATTATAAGGGTAATATGTGGTAAGGTGGTACCTGTGGCTCAGTGGGGCGCCAGCTCCATATACTAAGGGTGGCAGGTTCGAACCCAGCCCCAGCCAAACTGCAACAACAAAAATAGCTGGGCGTGTGTTGGGCGCCTGTAGTCCCAGTTACTTGGGAGACTGAGGCAAGAGAATCGCCTAAGCCCAAGAGCCAGAGTTTGCTGTGAGCTGTGATGCCCTGGCACTCTACCGAGGGCAACAAAATGAGAGTCTGTCTCTAAAAAAATAAAAAGAGTAATATGTGGTCATTAGAAAAAATTTGGAAATAAGGAAGTATGTAAATAAGTGCTGCAAGCCCAGCCGTTTTAGAGTTTGCCGCACTGCTTGTATTTGCATGCATTCTTCTTCCTCTTTTGTACAGAGCAATGTGTCTACTTTCTCACACCCCATCTCCTTTTGTTTATTCCTGTGCACTTTTCATGTTTGTTTTTTTGACAGAGTCTCACTTTGTTGCCCTTCGTAGAGTGCCCTGGCCTCACAGCTCACAGCAACCTCTAACCCCTGGGCTTAAGTGATTCTCTTGCCTCAGCCTCCCAAGTAGTTGGGACTACAGGAGCCTGCCACAAACCCTGGCTATTTTTATTTATTTTATTTTATTTTTTTTTGAGATAGAGCCTCAAGCTGTCACCCTGGATAGAGTGCTGTGGCATCACAGCTCACAGCCACCTCCAATTCCTGGGCTCAAGCAAGTCTTCTGCCTCCGCCTCCCAAGTAGCTGTGACTACAGGTGCCTGCCACAATGCCCCGCCATTTTTTTTTTTTTTTTTGGTTGCAGCTGTCATTGTTGTTTGACAGGTCCAGGCTGGATTTGAACCCGCCAACTCAGGTGTACATGGCTGGCACATTAGCCCGTTGAGCCACAGGCACCGAGCCACCCTGGCTATTTTAGAGACGAGGTCTCGCTCTGGCTCAGGCTGGTCTTGAACCTATGAGGTTAGGCAATCTACTCACCTTGGCCTCCCAAGTGCTGAGATTACAGGTGTGAACCACCACGCCTAGTCCTGTTCATGTTTTTTAATATTCTTTTTTTTGTTTTTTAATAATTTTTTTTTTTTTTTTTGAGACAGAGCCTCAAGCTGTCACTCTGGGTAGAATGCTGTGGCATCACAGCTCACAGCAACCTCCAATTCCTGGGTTCAAGCGAGTATCTTGCCTCTGCCTCCCAAGTAGCTGGTACTACAGGCGCCCACCACAATGCCCAGTCGTTTTTTGGTTGCAGCCATTATTGTTGTTTGGCAGGCCCAGGCTGGATTCGAACCCGCCAGCTCAGGTGTACATGGCTGGCGCTTTAGCCCGTTGAGCCACAGGCGCCAAGCCTGTTTTTTAATAATTTTATTAAATCATAATTGTGTACATTGGTGCAATCATGGGGTACAATGTGGTTACCTCATATATAATCAGAAATATTTTGATCGTACTGTTAGAGATAGCCTTCATGGCATTTTCTTAATCACTATATGAAGATGCTGATATTCTACATTTAATAAGTTTCACCAGTACCCTTCTAAGATGCACCGTAGGTGTGATCCCACTAATTATCTTTTTTAATATTCTTAGAAAACCTCATTTTCAGAGGAGTTTATTATCTCATCAAGTGGCTGCCTGTAATTTAATAATGCTCTAGAAGAGACTTTGCCAATCTTTAAAGCAACAGCTTCAGTCAGGTCTAACGCAGTGGTTTCCTTATAACTGGTGTGGTGTTAGCTCTAAAGACTTGGTGCTATACGCAGAAGACCAAAAATCACATTATGACAAAGATATCTGTACCAGATTGTTTATTGCAGCCCAATTCATAATTGCTAAGTCATGGAAGAAGCCCAAGTGCCCATTGATCCATGAATGGATTAATAAATTGTGGTACATGTATACCATGGAATACTATGCAGCCTTAAAGAAAGATAGTGACTTTTCCTCTTTCATATTTACATGGATGGAGCTGGAACACACTCTCCTTAGCAAAGTATCTCAAGAATGGAAGAAAACGTATCCAATGTATACAGTCCTACTATGAAGCAAATTTAGAGCTTTCATGTGAAGGCTACAACCCAATTATAGCACAAGAAGATGGGGGAAGGGGAAAGGGTAGGAAGGGGAGGAGGAGGGTGGGTGAAGAGAGGGTAAAGGGTGGGATCACACTTGAGATGCATCTTGGAAGGGTCAGGTGAAATTTACTAAATGCAGAACACAAATGTTTTCACACAATAAAGGAGAAAATCCCATGAAGGTTATGTTGAACAGGTGGATGAAAATGTTTCAGATTGTATATGAATCTCACACACTGTACCCCATGATTGAACTAATGTACACAAAAAAAAAAAGAGAGAGAGAGAGAATCCTCAGTGAGTGATCTGGAGTTCCCTCTGGACCTGTGGACCTGGTTCCCACACCAGGAACGCGGTCTATTGTTCTCAATATTACCACATGGGAAATAGAAGTAGGGCAAGGGTGAATTTGGATTAGAATTTCTACATGTTCCATTACCTTTGTCTTGATTGCTGCTCATTTTATCACTGTGAACTTTGCACTATCCTCCAGACATCTGACGGAGATGACTCTCACTGTTGAACTTGTCAGTGTTTGTGTGAAGAGTCAAATCCTTGAGCTACTTACTCTCAACTTTTGCTGTGCTCCTTTAAAGATGGTTTTAAATGGACTTCCATTTATTGCTAGAAAGGCAACTGAAACAAGAATCCATTCTTTGCAAAGACCTCCTGATAAAAGCATTTTAAAGGCATGACTTAGATTTTTGTTTGTTTCAAAAGGCATTCACAACAACTAGATCACTAAAGTATCATCAGATATTTCCACCTTACCAAATAGTATCAGCAAACATTTGGTTAAGATGGCTCAGCGGGCTAAGGCGTTCAGCCATGTAAACCTGAGCTTGGCGGGCTCGAATCCAGCCTGGGCCCGCCAATCAACAATGATGGCTGCAACCCAAACAAACAAACAACAAAAAAATATAGCCGGGCGTTGTGGTGGGTGCCTATAGTCCCAGCTACTTGGGAGGCAGAGACCAGGAATTGGAGGTTGCTGTGAGCTGTGATGCCACGACACTCTACCCAGGGTGACAGCTTGAGGCTCTGTCTCAAAAAAAAAAAAAAATTTGGTTAAGATAGTATTCTTCTTAATAATCGTGGTAACAACTACCTTCTTTCTGATCTCTCCTTTTTAATAGGGACGTGTCATAATGGAAAAATGTTTACGGTTTGATTAAAAGAGAATTGTCTAGAAATGACATCACCTTTTCCTACTCACTAGTTTCTAAACTAAAATCTCTGAACTTTGGTCTCAGAGGTGAAAAGCTAATTAGATTCATTCCACCATTAGCATTTTTCTTCCCTGAGCTTAGCTACAAATGTAACACCCCTCAGCTACTCTTAATGAGACAGCGATGTAAAAATACATTTTAAATCAGTAGTATTTTTATTTCTAACATGAACCTCTCCATTTGGGGAAATATAATTATTGGAAATAATGGCATGCTCCCTCAGAGACACTCTTCCTGTCTCTTTCTTGTACACGTGTGTGCACACATGTACGTCTGAATTTACATGGACTTCCACACATATACACACCAACCAAGATATGTTTGTGTATGTGCATGGGTGTATGCACATGGATATGAAAATTAGGCTTAAATTAAAAAAAATCAGTGCTGTTATTCTGGATTAAAATATAAATATTGTTGCTATCTTTCTTTCCCAAGAATCTTTATTAATTATGCTAAATGTACATTAATCTCTTAAAATGTTGTAAATGTCCTTAAAAATGTGATCCTGTTGAATTATGAATGTATAGTGTAGGAATATAAAAGTTATCATAAAACTTATTTCATAAATAAAAATTATTTTTATGAGGAATTTCAAATAATGTAGGCAAAAGTGAAATGCAAGAATAGTGCAATTTACAAAACACATGTCACCACAAAATTTAAATCAATAATTATTGGACATCACTAAAAATTTGGAACAAATTTATATTTTGAACTTTATATTTTATGTTAAAAAATTATTTCATAGTTTAGCATATTATAATAAGAATAGATTAATATAGGAATACAAAAACATAATATACTTTACTACATATTTACATAGTTTTTGATTAAGTATGTTTTGTAAGTATCCTAGTATTTGATTGACTTCCCAAAATTTCATCTGAGGACAGAACAAACTAAACTACAAAAAATTTTTACAAAATGAGCTTCTCTAGCTATAAGCCAACTGATGTAAATATGAAACAAAAAAAATGAGATTCTTCAAAGAACTAAAAGTAGACCTACTATTCAATCCCCTTATTAGATATCTACCCAAAAGAAAAAAAAAACAAAAACACATTTTACCAAAGGGTATTTACACTCAAATGTTTACTGCAGCAGAATTCACAATTGCAAAAAATGTGGACACTACCTAACTTCCCCTCAACACATGACTAGATCAATAAATTGTGGTATATGTGTACCATGGAATACTATTCATCCATTTTTTAAAAAGGTATAGACTGTATCTTTTGTAACAATTCCGACGGATTTGGAGAGCATTCTCTGAAGTGGAGTATCACAAGAATGGAAAAAGAAGATTCATAGGTACTCAATACGAATTTGAAATTTGTGGATTAACAACTATGAGAGAGAAACTAAATTCAATTTGAGTGTGGGTGAGAAAGGGTTGGGTAAGTTCCCACGCAATGAGGACCTGGCACAGATACAGGGCTCTGGTGCCCTGGGTGAGGGGCACAGCTGTAACTCAGACTCGCAAACTCTGTAACCTGAAGTACCATCGTATTAACCTGAAATTTAAAAAAAAAAAAAAAGGAAACCTGTATAGACAGTAACTATTATTGTTATACTTTGCAAATAATCCAGCCAACTACAATGAGACTCAAGACGCATTTTGCACATAAATTGCTCCTACTATGGTTTGGTTTTGGTAGGAATGAGAAGCTGGAGAGAGACAATTATGATTCAGAAGCAGCTATGGTGAAACCATTGAAAACTGTAGCCATGTTCATTGTTTTAAAATTTGTTTTATTTGCCTACAATATGGACTAAATTCTGAATTGTTTCCTGCCTACACGTCTGCAAATAATGGTTTAATTTTTTTCTTACTTGGACTCAATGCCATTGCCACTACCTTTCTCCTGGGGTCTTGTAAACATACCTCGAGACATACAGACTTCAAGTGAGAAAAATCTGCAAAGGGAAAACTGTCTACCTCCACTTCAGTGATGGTGCCCTGACATCAACATCTGGCCATCTAGGATGGTTGCCCTCTAGGGTCTAAGGAAAAGAGTTTAAGAACTGTGCCAAATATTAACCTCTATTCTCTTCTGTTTGAAAGCTTCTCTGAATTCCCAGCTCCTGGAATGGAGCACAGGTATTTAACTGAACTGATCTGTTTATAGGATTCAGAGACTGACTGAAGGATAAATGGAATGATATGTTTAAATTTGCTCTTTTCCTTTCATCCCGATTTCTTTGTTTTTTCATTCCTTGTCTAACTCTAACAACCTCTAACCCACATTTTCCCAAAGCTATCAGCTTGGCTTTTAACATGTGAAACTTTTTAGGTGCAAAGTGGGGATCAAAAGAACTTAGAAATATTTTACCTCCAAATGCAGCATTTGATAGTCTAGACTAATGGAAGAAGGCTGACCTCCTTGCCTGGTAGCAAATAATTTCTGCATTACTTTTGTTATGTATTGTCCAAACTTCTGTCTCTTACAGTCAGCCCAGGCAGTAATTCGTGATCGCTTTAACAAACGTAGTGTTTCTATGATACTCCTTTTACAAAATCTACAATAGTCATTTTTCTAGCACATTTAATCTTGTCCTCTATATATCAACTTCAAATTTCACAGAAATTAGTCTTATTAGTTTTAGTTCTCTCATTAGTTTTGTGACTCAGCGCACTTTCATCTTTCCTGGTCTCCAAATCACCCCTTCTGCTCCCTTGAAAAATGAGCATGTAATTTTCTATGTTTTCTCACTCTTGCAGTCTTGCTCATGCTGCTTCTATTTGGAATTCTCCTTTTCAGTATAATATCTTAAGTAAACCTCACAGAACCTCTTTATTTATTTGTTAAACCTCAATAATTTAACAAAATAGGCTATTCTAAATAAAAGGAACACCAATAGCATCATGAGATCAACATAAAGAGGAGATAAATTGGGATCTAGACCAAAAGCAGATTTCAAGGAGAAATAATCTCTGATTTGACCCTTGATACATGATTAAGGAAATCAAGAATTCTTCTATATGTACTCGGGAATCAGTGCTAGCAATATCAAGTATTCTTTCTTTTCCTTAGGAAAAGAGAAAGTGTACGCCCTAAACAGTGATACAAATGCCCTGATGTAGAAATGCGTGTGTGTTCACATAATTTACACAAAATGAACTTTGGGAAGAACATAATGGTTGAAGTGCAAAGCAAAAGCAGGCAAGAATAGTGACAGGTGACAGTGGGCAGGGAAGAGACAGACCAAGCAGGGGTATTATGGCATCTGGAGAATTTGCTTCATAAGCACAATATATCACTGAATCTTTATAATATTGGTTAGCAATAAAACTTTGAAACAGAATTATGTTTACAGAATTATGTTTAGCCAGAGAGAAGGAATATTCCATGGCCATTTTTTAGTTTATTTGGAGCCACTTTCTAATGATTGCATTTTGATTCACAGTGAAAGGTATAAGTGCTTTCTAAAGATGTTTTTAAATAAATCATTTTAATGGTTTCTTATGTATTAAACTGAAAGCTGTGAATTATATATAGACATTAGATGTAAGCTTAAGACTTATTTCAGTTCCTATGAGGACAGGTAAAAACTAGGTATAGAATGTTAAGATAATAGTTAAAAAAGTCCATTTGTGTCTTAAGCATTGGGGTAGGATTTAGAATGTGAAAATGCCTTACCTTTGGATCATCCTATTCTAAACCTGCTTATCTGTACTCCTGTTATTGTTTATAATTTCTGAGGATAAGGCCATTATGTCATATGTGTTATTGTACCCATGTATGCAGCACAATTTATCCATACTCGTATGTAGGAACACCTATACTTTTGCACTGGGTTTTTCAGAAAATCTTTTAGCTTTAATATTTACATATTGCAATCTCAATTCATTTGCAAAGTTGAAGGCTATAAAACAAAACAATTTGGTGATTTAGAGAAGAAGCAAATACCCCTAAAAATGATTCTAGGATCTAAAGTTCATCCTCATTTTATATGCTAATGTGTTTCAAACTGCAATTAAATATTTTTACTTTGTTCACTTTGGAAATAATTCCTGCACCAGAGAAGTAAACTATATTAGATCTGCATGTAATGGACTTTTAGCCTTAGGGCTAAGGCAGAGAACAAGTGGATTTGAAGCACAGAAGAATAAAAGTTCATTATGGCTGAAGTATAAGGAATAATTTGAAAGCAAGTCTTAAAAATAGTAATATTGTTTAGAATTTTGTTATAGCAGATGATGGCAGCCCATTGACTAATTAATTATTCACAATGGCAAGAGGATCACTAGATTTATATTTGAGGGATATGAAATGCTAGAATATTTTGTAGGTAAAACCCATGAATAGATTGTAATAAATCAAATATTGCAGGGGGTGGTAACAGAAGAAATATTGTTTTATCAGGGAACACTGACAGATTTTAGTTATGATCAGCTGAGTGGGGGGCATGTAAATCAGTAGAAATGGGGAAAGAGTACATGGGTCAGTGAGGGGCTGAGGGAGCATTTAGACCCTGAAGTTCAGTAGTGCATATGAGATCCAAGGTCACAGGTAGAGGGATGAATAGGTTGGCCAGATATCACAAACTTGAGGTACAAATTTGGAATAAAATCACCATAAGAAATCAAACCAGATGCTATAAAGGCAACTATAATCCACAAATGTGGTCAAAAAATTCCAGTATTTTATAATACTAACAGAGGTTGAAAAATACTCATTTAACATTGGTCTGTTTATATAAACCCCAAATCCAAAACTGAATCACCTATAATCATACTAATATGTAGGTATTTTCAAATAAAAAGCATACAACTATTAGCTATCATTTCCTGTCAGGAAAAAAATATTTGGTGGAAAGGCCAATGGAAAACCTCTGCTTTTAATTCATTACAAGGCTGGGGGAGAGTTTGGTTTAAAATATACAAGAGTGGAGTTGATTCATCAAAAATAAATTATTTGTTTGAAAGGAGAAGATATAGCAAATAGAATATATAGCAAAACACCCATTAAGTATAAAAATATTTTAAGAAATGTATAAATACATTATAAAGGGAAAGCAGAAACCATAGAGAACAGGTGGGTTTTCAAAGACATTCCATGATGGCCTTTAAAGACTCCCAGGAAAGACAAAGCTGTGGGACCCGGTGTCACTTTTCCTTCAGTTTTGATCTTCTACTTCTTTCTTTTCCTTTTCCCTCTTTTACGTCTTCCTGATCATGCCCCCCAAAGCCAGGCTCTGAGTGAAAGGGGGAAAGTGAATAGGAGTTCTCAGATCGTACATTGTTAGAACCACTGACTTACCCTTCCGCAAGAAGGCAATGCTACTTTTCTTTTAGTGAACTAATCCATTTTATAGCTTAGGGAACATGGAGTTGGGTCACAAATCGGTTTTCTTTTTCCTGCAAATAACAATGTTTCTAGTACTCCCTTTTTTAAGAGTGAGTCTTGTTTGGCATCGTTACCTTAGCAGATTTACGGTCTGAGCTGGTTGGTCAATCTGACTGTGTTAGATGAAACAAACTAAATGTGTAGAAAGCACAGTCTGGTATTCAGATACTTAGATTTCATTTTCAACCTGTTATCTTAGAGAAAATAAAGAGTTAGCAAACAGAAATGAGCACGCAGATGAACACAAAGGGAGCATATTTTGTATTCTTTATTCTTTTCTCTAACATTTTTAAGGTGAGTTGATAATAAATTTGCAAAAAGTTCCCATGAAGTGTATCTGATGGCCTAAAGTCAGTACTCCAAAGAAATTCTTTTAAAAAATTTCCTACCATTAAGAGAACAATTTTATATGATTGTTGTCAACAATTTTTTTTTTTTTTTTTTTACAAATCTACAAAGCAACTGTTGTCAACCTTTCAACATTTACTGAAAATAACCCTTCATCAGAGCCCCCGGATTCATACACAACACTATTTCACCATTACATTTGAAGACTTGATTCATGTTCCCGCGCACCTCTGAAATTTCCTACTATTTTCCAACCTTTTAGTGCTTTAGGAGAAAGTGGAGAAAGTAATGTAGCAACAAAAAAAGTCACACTCAAAATGAATACTTTGCTTGCTTTTTCTTTTAAGAGATGATGAGAATTTCTTTGCATTCAAAAAAGTGACAATCTTTTCTCCTCATCTTTGTGAAGATAATGGAGAATGTATAGAAGCGCCATTAAAAGTACACTATGACTAAAGTTATTGCTGGGATGATATTAAAATGGCTTAAGAAAACAACACTATATAGGACGCATGGGTAGATTTTCCTTCCCTTAGATCACTTAGATAGCTTTCCTTGGGATAGGTGAAGATATTACACTTTTGGAATTTCCTAATGAAGCTCAAAATCGGAGTTGGTACAATCTATTAGAATTTGATAGGCATGATGTAAACTTGTTAAATTGTGTAGGAAGTGTTTTTTTTAAATCATATTAAAAATGCTACTCAACATAGGAGAGAAAAAATATACAGAAAACACATCTTAAAATCTAAGTGTCTTAAATACCCACATAAGATCTTAATAAGTCTTTCATTATTATTCACTAGACATTCCTAATAAAGAAAACAAAGACATACTATATATTTTGGAATTAGAAATTGATACAGTATTTTTATTCTAGATATTTTTAGATACTTAACTGATAAAAGCACATGAGGAATCACTGACTCATCTTTTAATTTAGCAAGTTGAAAGTCAGTATCTTTTCTTTTCTTTTTAGAACTTTTTTTATTGTACAGATGAAAGTATGGAGTTTTACTGGGTAATATGCCTGTTATATTCTGTGCTTTGGAAGATCAAAGAGCCTGGATGATTTCATAGGAGACCTATATTTTCTCCCTAATGCTGCCACTGTCTCTATTCTAAATTTGAAAAGAATGATTTCCTCTTTGTGAACTATTTCCTCTCTTTCACTTCTTTACCATTGTTCTATTCTCTTTCTCCAAAACAACTTACCAGTCCTACCTATTATAGTTTTAAATACTTATACAGGTTACATGATACTTTCTAATGATATTACACAGTGAACATTACATAACCATTGGTGAAATAAAGGTAAATAGTCTTGTTTAGAACCTAAAGTTTTCCAGGATGGCAAGCTTGCTTCCATCCTGAGACAGGAGATTCCTTTACAAAGTTTGATTTTTATTTCTCTAAACCTTTCTCTCCCTCTCTCCCTCCTTCCTTTTCTCTCTCTTTTTTTCTTTCATGATAAAGACCTTTGTTCCCTTGGAGTCATCTCTTGTGGTTGCAGTTGAGCACACTTGCAAGTAAATATTTGCCCCACCAAGAGTCTGGCCCTCTCTAGACCTGGGTTATTTTTCTCACATGAATGTTTACATTTCCTCATCATTCTTCACACATTTTTTCCTACCTTAATCACCTTAATTTTTCCTTTCGCTTGTTTAAATATCTTCTGCCTCCTAACCTAATTTGAGTCAAAGTATCCCACTTTTTTAATAGCTGCCTGACAGTTACACCCACATATACAAGATCACTGGATAGAAGCAGGATAACAAATTGCAGGACAAAATGCAGAAAATATAATGTCTACGTGGTTTGAGATCTGACACTCATTTCATGCTGTGACATTAAGAAATGTAAAATATGTATAATCTGTGCGTACTTGAAATGTATCCATTTCAGACTGATAAACTGATTGAGACTTTCATGTTCAAAACCAGTATACAAAAAGGTTATTTTTTAAAGCTGTATATGTGGTTAAAACACATACCCAGAGCTTTTATACATCAATTTTGCCTAAGAAAATAGAAACACTCGATACCAATTAGCTATGTAAAGAGGATTAAACAGTGTTAAGAAGTAACCTTTGGCTTAATCACTGGTAAATTTATTTAAAATGTTAAGAAAATGGAAGGAAAATGATAAAAATCATTTTTGCTAAAAGGGATATTAAGAAAAAGGTTTTGATTCTTTAAGCTCTCTGGGTAATTTGCTTGCTGGTGCTCATTTAATTATTGGCAAGGAAGCTGTGAAAATGGCCCCCAGCAGGAGTGCAGATTTATCTTTATGTATGTAGAATGGAAAAGCTGGCTAGGGTTTTTAAGACAGATTTCTGTGTAAAGGGAAAAGACCGACCAAAAACTATGTTGCACTTAGTCCCTGTCAGATGTTAAGGGTAACACTGCGGGTGGCACACAGGAGAGTGACTGAGAGTGGAGGGCACATGATTTAAAGCTGCCACTGGAGAGGAAATGTCTCAAGCTTTTGGTGAGTTATCAAAATCACACTGGATAATGATCCATATTTATCTTTGATGAGACCAAAGGATTCCTCAGCAAATACTTCTCACTTTGAAACATTCCATCACCCCAGGGTGTGTCAGGGTGGCAGGATTTCTGTGGAAGCCAGCAGCATGCACTCGGGTAACTTACAAAAACAGCAGGTGTTATAATATAACCTTAGTTTATTTGGACATACAAGATAGTTTTAAGTTTCATTAAACTTTTAGTAGAATTATGACGATTGTCCCAGTCTATTTTCAGGGGCATGTCTGTCAAGTTCTCACTAATTTTATCTGAGGACAATTGCTGATAATGTCAAAATAACCAATACCTATTACTTTGTAGAACATTGTGAATACCAAAAGCGAGAACTTTCCAGCATGCCCATGAAGAGAAACTTCATTGTTTTCTTCCAAGAGGCTATAATATGTTCCGTACTGCACTGCACCTCATTTTGAAATATTTATGTAATTTTTAAATAATTCTTAGTTGTTCTTAGTAAATCTCCATCCACCAACAAACTAAACTCCCCAACTATTTACATTTCTATACCCATCCATGATCAATTATAATAATTTTGACCATTCATTTGATCAACTGCAAAATTTTTAATCTGATGTTTCAAAATCTAAGCATCACGGACATGTATCTGTATCATTTGAAAGAAGTAGTGGCTAGTCCTCATAGCTTTGCAATACTGTAGAACTTATTCTTTAATATAGAAAATGAGGTCCTGGTCTCCAGAGAACACATTTTCATGGTCATGCAAAGCAATAGCCTCATTTTCTGGTGTTATTTTCACGCTACCTATAGTTAGACCAATAAAGACAAAATTGCATCTGAGTCAGAACATATGTTGAAAAAGTTTAGCAAAATTTACTAAAATTTAATCATTGAGCCTTAGACTGTCAAGATGATATGAATGCACTGTCATCAAAATATTTACAGTTTGAAAACTATGTAAAATTATCAAGCAGTGGGCAGTGCCTGTGGCTCAAAGCAGTAGGGCGCTGGCCCCATATGCCAGAGGTGGTGGGTTCAAACCCAGCCCCAGCCAAAATGACCAAAAAAAAAAAATTATCAGGCCATTTCTAGAATAGAAAGTCATTTCATTTTAGTATGATGACTGCAGTGCTATGATTTGGGGGAAAAACTTGGATTCTATTGGAGAGGAAACATAATTACATTAGTAATAATATTTATTGTCAAAAGGGTATAACAGAAAGCAAACCATACAATGTTACAGAATTCTGCCAGCATTATGTAAAATTCTGGTCCTCATTTGCAATATTTTAGTAGACATTCTAATATTCTGTTAGTGAATTGCTTTAATAGCATCACAGTCTGTGTCCTATTACTGACTTTCATGAACAGCATGAGACAATTGGTTTTTTGTAAGCAGTTGTGGATCAAAGTGGTTTATCATGTAAATGGCTATCCATAGGAGTAGATAATTCTGATGAGATTTACCTAATTTATTTTTAGGAAATAAAAAAGACTCACTAGATTTTCACAAAGCATAATTAAAATACTAATTGAAAATATGGTGTTCCATGTATGGTGGCCGGCATCTCACCTTTTAGAGTTCTATCAGTATTTAAATACGTCTGGTCAGGACGCAATAACAGCTTGATGATGCCTCTGAGATCTTTATACCCAATGTCCTAGAGTTAATGTGTGGAAATTTCTCTCTTTGTACTATAAACACAACTGATGATAAGATAATGCAGTATTAGTTTATTATGAAAATTGGTAAAGGCATTAGCAAAACAAGGACAGAGACATTAGAGAATGTCATTAAGCTTTTCTACGTGTTTTATAGGTAGCATTAAGTCTACCTGATTTTGACCCTATGTCAGTACACGCTATATTTTGATTGTTGGTATTGATGCAATTTTATGTGAACCAAAAATTTCCTTAGAGTGAAAATAATCTCATTTTTGTAATTTTTTTTGGAAACTTCAATTTTCCTCCCCCAAATAAAGAAAATAAATCTAAAGTATAATGTTTGTACTCAAAAAATTGAAATTAAACACAATTGATACATGGATTGAAATCTATAAAATTAACCTGTAATTTCTCATAAAACATGATGCTGCTATTCCCTTCTGTAGCTGTATTCACTAGAGTGATTTTGATTCCACTTATTATTTAAAAAGAGCTTGGTAATTTTTTATTAATGGTATACATCAAATGTTCTGTTTATAGCTCCAAAAGAATTACCGATTTGTTTAAGCTAGTAAAATATCTCTTGAGCTCATTGCCAATATGCAATATTTTAGTATACATTCGTCAAATTAAAGAAGAGAAAGTTACCAATGGCACAGCAAAGAAGATGCTTTATCCTTATTTAAAATTACTGTATTAATCAAGGCATTAGACAATGTGATAAAACATCCATTTTCATGTGCATATTGAGGAACAGACTAAACCTGCACAAAGTACAAAGGGCTTTTTAAAAGTTCATGGAAATGAAATTGAATACTAAAAGATATAAACTTTATTTCTCAGCATAAGCCCCATCCAGGTTCTGCACTTTTCTAAGCAGTGACAGCAGCCGCTTAGTCTCTGCTTAAACGACTGGGAGTTTGGGGAGTTTAAACATGTCAGTGAAGTCGCTTTTTACGTTGTTAACTAAAGAAAAATGAGTGCCCTTTATAGATTTTTTAAGAATAGAAAACAAAAGAAATCAGAAGGAACTAAATCAGGATTAGAAGGTGGATGCCGAGTGATCTTCTACCGAAACTCTGCAAATTTCCCTGTTTGTTTAGAGGACCAGGCCGGAACTCTGATGTGGTTCAGGGCCCTCTGGCAAGGCTCTCCTGGGCCTTTTCTTGCTAAAGCTTTAGCTAACTTTCTCAAACGCTCTGTAATGATGAGATGTTCTTGTTCTTTGGCCTTCTTGAAAGTCAACAAAATGCCTGGAGCATAGCCTCTGCTTTGGTTTGCTTTGTCTTCACTGGCAAGACTAAAGCCAAATTTCTTCTTCTGTTACAGTTTTTCAAAGAAATGCCCCTGCAGGCTTCATCTTCAGCACAGTCTAGTTAATGCTTAAAAGGAGTAATTCATCTGTAAATTGCTCTTCTTTTGTGAAGTATTGTCTCCACACATTTTTCATAAAGCATAAATGATTTCAATTTTTTCCACCTAAATTTGACATTAATTTGATGTTTATTCTTGCTTCGGTTTTAGAAGAATCTTGCTCCGACAGGGGTGCTTTTAAAACTGAAAAACTGTATTTTCCTTCTTACTGCCCCAAAACAGTTCCTGTTCAGACATAACAAGTTAGCATGAGTTTATTTTAAGGAAAATTTTGTTTTGAACTCCAAAAAAAAATTTATTATGTTTATTATGATAAACTCTGAGTTTATCATAATCCACATCTCAATGAACTTTTGGAAGACCTCTTACATATGAACAGATTATACACAAAATAGATCTTATTTGTGTTGGTTTTATTGGTTTGTTTTCTTTTGTTTCATAGTGGGTTGTAAAATGTTCATCACTGCATTCTCTCAGCTGATGATAGCTATAGCTTTCCCCCACAAAAAGGTTCCTTATAATACATAATTTTTTTTTAATTAGACCATCCAACTGTGGGCTTATAGTTTTCAGAATAATTAGAAGACTTTTAATATGCATATATTTGTTTTTGCAAACTGTAGGGAAAATAACCCCATCCTGTATTTGCAGCCACTGCCCCGAGGTACCATCACCACCCCAGCTTCCCCTCAGGTCATCAGGCCTTAGATTCTCATAAGGAGTGAAGGACAGAGCCCTGTCGCATGTGCTCTTTACAGTAGGGTTTGATTTCTAGGAGAATCCAACCTTGCCGCTGATGGGACAGAAGGCCGAGCTCAGGCAGTGCTGTGAGTGATGGGGACTGACTGTAAATACAGAAGACACTTCCCTCAACTCTCATCACTTCTCTGGCTCCTAACAGGCCACAGCCTGGTCGTGGTCCCTGACAACTGTGGCTGGAGACTGCAGCCCTGAGCACCTGTCAGATCGTGTCACCCTTCTCACTCTGCTTCCCAAGGGCTAATTCTTTTTATCCTCGTTACTTTTGCTAAGAGGGAAATGTCTTTCTTCTGCCTTTTAGGAAAGTTTGTAAATCTTAGGACTGAAACATTCTTTGTATTACAAGACCTTTGTATTATTGTTTGAGATTCACTGAGGATAAAAAG
The DNA here is from genome assembly GCA_963573935.1 of Arctocebus calabarensis. Taxonomy (NCBI): domain Eukaryota; kingdom Metazoa; phylum Chordata; class Mammalia; order Primates; family Lorisidae; genus Arctocebus; species Arctocebus calabarensis. Next base: position 28,420 of record CAUYON010050232.1, read on the forward strand.
AATTAGGTTACACTAATTGAGGTTGCTAGGTAAAGTCCATCTTGTAATTGTATCCTGCCCCCAAGAGGTGGGTGGTACATGTGACCCCCATCCCCCCATCTTCCCCTTCATCTATCCCGATCCCCCCCTGGTATTCTCGCCCCATTCCTCTCTCCCCATTCATCTATCCCTATCCCCCACTTGTATTCGCTCATCTACTGCCTTCCTATTAGAATTGAGTACATTGGATTCTCGCTTCTCCATTCTTGTGATGCTTTACTAAGAAGAATGTGTTCCACCTCCATCCAGGTTAATGGCTCAATAGTATTTCGTGGTATACATACAGCACAGCTTGTTAATCCATTCTTGGGTTGGGGGGCATTTAGGCTGTTTCCACATTTTGGCGATTGTAAATTGAGCTGCAATAAACAGTCTAGTGCAAGCATCCTTATGATAAAAGGATTTTTTTTCTTCTGGATAGATGCCCAGTAAAGGGATTTCAAGATCAAATGGGAGGTCTAATTTGAGTTCTTTGATGGTTTTCTATACTTCCTTCCCAAAAGGCTGTATCAGCTTGCAACCCCACCAGCAGTGTAAGAGTGTTCCCTTCTCTCCACATCCACACCAGCATCTGCAGCTTTGTAGTTTTACAAGTCTTTCTAAAATAAAATCTCTGCTTAAGTGCAGATTTGTTTGTATTTAACAGGATTTATTTATAAGTATTTTCCGTTGTTAGTGATTGATCTTTAGTATCACCATCTTATATTATGGAGAGTATGATGATATTGCTTAAGAAAGCTTTTCAATCCAAATGCATTGATATATTATTTTAGATATTTTATGGTGGCAATTTTGTTAAAATGTTTATCCATAATTAATTTTTCAATATATAGCTGGTTAGCTAAACTTACTACATAATTTACTGAATAGATAATTCACAGGTTCTGCATCTTTTCAGAAATCATCATTTCTCCTTTGATATGAAACATCAGCTGCATGAAAGGCCACACATACATACACATTTTGATTTTTTATTTTTGTTTTTTTTTCCTATTGACATTTGGCCTTTGACCATGACCACACTATTTTAATACCCACAGTTTCATAGCTTATTGTAATCTTTGGGAGTTAAATCCTAACATTTATTTCCTTGACTATCAATATTTCCATAACTTGACTTTTCTGTTTATCCTGTCATATTTTTAAGAACACCACTGACTTTTTAATCAGTTTGTGCATCACTGAATATGAAGCTTATTAGTCTTATTTATATTTACTAACACCTATTTTAGTTTAATGGATCTCCTTTTTCCTCTTCATTGTTTATTAGGATAGCAAGATCTAGTTAATATAAGTTTACACTTGAACTTAGGCCAAAGGCCGAGAAGAGACTGGTTACTATAAGTTTAAATAAACGGTTCTGTGAGTCAATAGTCTGGTGGCAAGTGCATGTAAGACGAGGGGTGCTTGCACAGCAGAGCAGTCACAGGAAAACAACTTTTCTTTGAACTTTAGAGACAAGGTGAGCCTAGCAGAAAGCTCTCCATAGCTAGCATTTTTCTATAGTTCAGCTTTTTCTCTACATTCATTTCCCTGTTGAGGGTTCACTTGCCTTCCTGATGTGTTTCCATGTGACATAAAAAGAGGCTACTGCTTCAGGACAAATCTCCATGTCTTTTCAATACTTCTGGTTGACGTTCAAACAGAACATGTTTATACTAGGGCTCTCCTTAGAGCTGGTTTTGAATTGAGTGGCCAAAAGATTATGGTAGACTATATCTCATGACCTACCCTAAGTTCCAGTCATCAAGTCTTACAATTTAACGGTACCTAGAAGGATTCTACCAGTATCTATTTCATTCCAATAATTTTTTCAAAGACAGAATATAATATTTAGTTTTCTCTGTCCTAAAGAAAATATATTTAATATCTAACTTATCTAGTGCTATGTATTTATAACAATCTCTTCTATTTCTTAACATAGAAACACATTTCCTATTGATTTTATCCTGGTTATCCTGGTGAGTATTTATGTTGCTGGGGAGGAGGAAGGAGAATAGACTCCCCAAGGTGGTTCTAATCTGGATGGAAAGTGTCTGAATGAGACACGTGTCTTTAATTTAAGCAGATTAAATATTGTAATGCAATTTTTAAACTTTTGATTATAATATTAGTTATTAACGTTTTTCTTTTGCAACCCCACATATGTATTAATAAATGCAATATATTTGCCAATCAAATCAGGACATTTAAATACTTAAAAATAAAAACTTTCATTAAAATTTCAGTTTGAAAAAAATTTAAATTTGAAAATATGATTTGCTTTATATAATCAGTGTCATAATTTTATGCTAGTCTTCATCATAGGGATATTTGGTAATTGTATACTTATTTTAGTGACAAATTCACATGTGTTGTAATTTAAAGCAATTACATGTTACTAAATTAATACCAAAATAATTTGCAGTTTACTATAGGAATGTTATTCTGTAAAATACAATATTGCTTACTTTATGCCTATGCCTTCAATAACTTTCACTGGTGTTTACATTGTGGGCAGCAATTCAACATTTTGTGTGGCAATATCTATAGAAATGCAGTTAGCTGATCCTCTGGAGCTCATAATCAAGGAACAATATATTTTTGATTTTGAAATAACCACTGTGTTTTGGCAAGTTTATGGAATGAAATTATTGTATACATTATACAGCAGATAATTATATTTCCTTTGTTAAAGGTATGATATGAAAATTTAAATAATATCATCAGACATTCAAGGCCACACACAAAGACTGATATCTTGCTAAAAAAAGGCGGCAGGGCATTTAAACTTTTAACAAACTAATACATGAGCTACTAGGAAGTACACATTTTGCCAAACATTATTTTGGGGGTTCAAAAATATGCATTAATTGATGTATAAGAAAACTGTTATCCAACTGCCAAAGTTGTAGGAGGCGCCTTGGATGGGCGACTCCCCTTGTGGTCCAAATACAGAAGTTCAAGCATAAAGGGCCTTTATTTTTTATTTTATTTTTTTTAAAGGGCCTTTAAATAAAGAAACTATGCTTTAACTTAGGAAAATTCCACTACTTATGCATCCATTATCCTTTTTTTAATGTGTGCATAACAAGGGATAACATATCATAGGCATTTTTTATTTACTGATATTTCTCTCTTTGATGGCAAAAAAAACGTGTGTACACATTCCTTCTTTTTAGAATGAGGGCAGTTTAAGGTTAGCTGCTGTCCTGGTTTTTCTTTCTTATGATCCTTTATAAGAAGTGGCATGTACTCGTGGCTTATGGAGCTAATGATCTCACAGCAAATTCAAGGAATTTTAAAACGTAAAATGAAGCTCATTAGGGCTCAGTAGCTGTTCATTTTACACAACAACATAAACACCGATGTTCCCCATTGCACGGACCTTGCAGTAAGGAAGATGACCCGTAATTATGCTCCATGATTACGATGCTTTCTGTTCCTTCTGAAGTTGGAATTTTTGTAGTCTCTTATCGTTGATAAGTGTAACTGAATGTTTCGAAAGAGATAATAAAAATATCTCAGCAAGACATTCTTTTTCTTTTGTTTTTATAATGATTAGCAAAACTGTGGCTAGAAAAACCCTTCAAGAATAGTCTCTGGAAGAAAATGAATAATCGATTTTTCTGTTAGGCAATTGGAGGTGGCAAATGGCACTTTCCTTTGTAAGCAGAGTTTCTCACAATAGAAGAATTTTCATTTGGAGCATATTTGATAACCAGTGAACTATTACTTGTACAGTTCTTCTTTTTCAACTGCCAGTTTTGCTTGTTTGACGCTAAATCAGTAACTAACTCACTGACACCAACATGTTTTGGTTTCTATTGCCAAGTAGATTTCAAAAGAATTGTTTCCCTTATTATATTTTTTAAAATAAAAATATTTTAAATATGAATATTTTCATATTTAAATACAAAAATATTTTAAATACTCATGAAATATTTTGATTTCCTTATAGGTTTGGTTAAAATCTTTTTCTTTCTTTTGAACTTACGTTAGGGAAATATATTTGTTATATTAAGCCTCAGAATAAAAAGAAATCATTCCTTCTCTAACTTTACATCAATCAACTTTGATTCAACATGTATATTGCAAATTTTTCAGACTTTTGCCATTAGATGAATTATGCTTTCTAGAACTTATTTAAAATATTTTTATTTGAACTGTTCAATTTAAAAACTGGAAAATGTAATATAAGGCCATTTGAGTAAGCACTAAACTCATCAAAGAATTTGGTAAGTCTTTCTTCTAAATGATAAAATATCAGGCACTTGACAAAATTGTGTTTTAGAATTTCTGAAGTTTAAACCCCTTCCTTCACTGTTACTAAAGGACATTCATTTTTAGGTTTAGAAGTACAATATTTTTCTGCCTGTGATATTAGATATGCTCAATAATTAAATCATCTTCTGGTTCTCACTGCTGTAATGTCCCTTAACATCTGAATTTTACTTAGACTCATCAAAGAATCTAATTTAATAGACAATCAAACATATCTGGGCCAAATCAGTTTTTTAGCCAACCAATCTTCTTAAACATGAAAAGGACATCTGCCAATGATAACTCACATAGCTCCAAATCCTATGTTTTACAAAAAAAGTCACCTTAAGATGTTATAATAATAAGTCATGAGATGTAACAAAAAGTTAAATTAACAAAGAAATGAAAAAGCAGCATTACTACCTGACCGTTGAGGTTTAATCCATGCACTAATTTAGTGAGAACAAGAAACTGCTTTATAATAGAACACATTTTTTCTATGTATTTCCAGAATTACGGAGAATAAGGGAGGAATATAATAAACTGTGTGTGTATGTAAAGTTTCCATGGTAGATAGTTTCGTGTCATTAACAAATTTATGCCTTTTATTTTTCTCTTCTTATTACGTAATATTTGAAACAAAAAGCCTTATTAGAATTTTAAACAGACACATAGTTTAAAGTAAAAATGCTCTGAAATATTAGTTAGTACTCAGTTCTAGAAATGCACTATTGATTTTGTAGTTGTAGTTTAAAGTCAACAGAAATAAAAACATTTTTACAATCTGGAACATTGTATTTACATTGATATGCCGAAAACGTATCTACATCATTAACGTGGCATATTTTATCGCAGTCAAGAATAACTGTAAAATGAATAGTTAGTAATCTTCGTTGGAGAGTGTTTCATCAGTGTAAGGTACCGTCCTTTGTAAGATGCACCGTTGGCGCGTTAGCCACCAAGCCTGCCAGTCACACTGTGCAGTGCTGCCCTCCTAACCACAGGGATGGTTTGGTGAATTCAGGTTTCAGAGACATCAAATGCAGAAACATGAGCGTATTAGAATAAATCAGTTAACTGAAAGTAAGTTAACAAAATGAAGTTTCTATCTTTTACAAAGAAAGTGCTAGGCTTGTTACTTTTAACTGGGGAAAAGACAGGTCAGAAATCATTTCATCCTGCCTCTGAGGCCACTGCAGCGCGCAGAGCACCTGTTCCGAATTTCCAGCGGATGTTCCCGTCCTTGCGCGTGCGCAGCGCTGCGCGTCTCGCCTGTGCCCCTCTGACCTCCTCTCCCTTTAGGGATAATTGTCTGGGCTCATGTCCCCAATATACAAAGACCGGCTTCAATGCATGTTTTCTTTTTACCTCGCCTGGGCGCAGTGGCTCACGCCTGTAATCCCAGCACTTGGGAGAGGCTGAGGAGGGAGAATTGCTTGAGCTCAGCAGTTCCAGACTTGACTGAGCGAGAGTGAGACCCCGACTCCTAAAAAGATGGAAAAGCCCAGCTGGGCGCGCACCTGTAATCGCCGCGGCCTCGGGGGCTGAGCCAGCGGGACGCCCACAGGAGGAGTCTGAGGTTCCCCTGAGCTAGGACAGGGTGGGACCGGCTTCAAAAAAAAAAAAAAGAAAAGAAAAGAGAAAGAAAAATTAAAAAAAATAAGAAAGGAAAAAAATTAAATATTTTATACTCAATCATTTATTCCTCCTGATACTTTCCCACCTTTGAATTTTGGGGCAGCATGTACTGGTTCTGTCTTTAATTCTCTAATCTCCTTGCCTAGTAATTTTCATGACCCATAAATTATTATTAATCGCTTTTATAACTTTAACAATAATCTATACTAAATTCCCAAGTCTGCATTTCATTCCAGTCTAAGTACAGGTTAAAAATGAACATTTATCTTCCTTTTGAGTCCGTCTCTCAAGCTGGGACCCTGAGACTAATGCTCTATTTATCCTTCCCCATCACCGCTAACATTCGTTCAGAGTGTATTCTATTTCATAAATAAAAAAAAAATTTTACAAAATTTAAAATTTAAATTCTACAAAATTTAAATCAAGGAATACAGCAGCATCTCAGGTTATAAAATCAACACTCATATATCTGTAGCCTTTATATATGCCCACAATAGTCAAGCTAAAAAAACAGTCAAGGACTCCATTCTGTTCACAGGAGTGCCAAAGAAGATGAAATATTTGGAAGTTTACCTAACAAACCTTCCTACAAACCCCTAAAACACTTCCTAGAATTCACTTCTGGATGTTCCCTCATCTAGACGCTTAAAAACAAACTGGATGTCCCTCATCTAGACGTTTAAAAACAAACTATGAAACAAGATAACAACAAAAACCTTTACAATTTCTTCATAATAGAGCTCATTTTCCTTATGCGTATTTGAGGTAACTTCTGCCACCCTTGTGTCTGTCTTCAGTTAGGGCATTCACAAGAACTTCTGACAGCATTTAGAATACCAACCCTGTTCTTGCCTTTCTCTTCTGCACTTAAAGCCATGCATTTAATTTTCATTGCATTGAATTTCAGTGTTTTCTATATACTATTTCTAGAATTACTAGTTGGTTTATCCTCCAATCTTATCTACCCCTTTTGTGATTTTGTATTATTTATAGATATAATCAAACGTACCTTTTATTTCTTTAAATCTAATTAACATAACTAATCTCAATGTGTGGTTAATATGTATAATCACTAAAATCTTTTGAGTGCGTCTCTGCTATTTGGGGGGCTCATTCATGGGAGAAAATTCAGTTTCTCCCAGTGTGTATTGCCTTTGGCTATGTGCTGAAGATAATTTTTGAAATACAGTTATGTGGATACATTGAGGAGTTATTTCCATTTAAAGAGGATTTGTGTCTGCCTCTTATGAGGTATTTGTTACCTCTGCTAATTAAGGATCACTTGAAGTCAAGTTGAAGACTTGAAATTTTCTGGTTTACTTAGGGATTTGAACAGGGTTGGGATTCTACGTGGGCTCCCGCTATCCTGAACTTGCTGACATTTGATTTTGCACTTTTGAGGGCTAATGTCTCCTTTTTTATTCATAACCTTGGATGTAACCTGAGCTTTGATATTTTCCTTGTCCTGGAAGTCCATCTGAATATGTTTTTAATGTTTGAGAAAGAAAAATACTCCTCTGGTAAGAGAAGTTCTCATGTTGTCTGCTATGCGTGCATCCATGCTTTAGTAAATATTATAACTTGGCAATTTATGCTTCCATGATATAAAATAAAATATTAAAATGCACTTTATTATTCATTGTGTAGTATATTCAGCAGGAAAATTAACTCAAACAATTTTACCAACCAAAAGCAGGCAATTGCCCATTATATACTTTGTGATTATGGTATTCTTTTTAGAATGTAACCTCAGGGAAAATTCTTTGTCATTTTTATGCTCACTTATCTCAAAGAACCCAGATTAATGCCTCTGATACAGCAATAGCTTCTTAACTGTTTATTGAGTTAGTATTTTGTTCACATAATTGTAACTGGTGCTCCAAGACATCCAAGATAATACATGGGCAATATTCTGCGTACTTTAGACAAAGTTTTGACTGAATTTTGAAATTCAATATATACCATAGAAAATGATAGCAAATATATTATATAACAAATATATATCATATTTAATCCAACTTGGTCATTGGATTTGCCATAACTACATGTAATATTAGATGCAAAACTTAGTCTAAATATCAGCTTACTTATCAATAAAATGGTATAATAGTGACAATATACAGTAAGATCAAAACCACAAGTGGGCAATATAGCTAAGACTGATAAATATAGGTAACATCCACTGAAGACTTAAGTGTATCATGGAGCTATGCTAAATGCTTTGCTTGCATTTTTTAAATTTAATTATAGATATACCATAATGGTAGATATAGTTATGTTGTCCGTTTTAGATATCAGGAAATTGAGTCCTAATATAGTTAATTTAACTGCCCAAACTGCCAGCTTTAGCAGGTGGCAGAAAACTGGTACAATGACCCAGGTATGCCTTATTTATGATCATTATTTTGTATTGTACTTAGGATATAATAGAAGAATAAAACTGTTGATAAGATTTAATTTTTATTTTACTTACAAATTTGCTATATATTTTCTTTTTTATTTATTTTTTATTTCATATCAAAATGATGGTACATACGATTAAGTTACATTATTTGCATTTGTCAGGTAAAGTCCCAGTTGTAGGAGAGACCTTCACCCAGGAGGTGTGCCATATGCCCTCCATAGGTGAGTATCATGGATTCATCACTCTTTTAAAATTGATTTGTGACATAATTTTAGAATTGAGTTCTCTAGTCCAAAACATTTTTACCTGCATATTACGAAATGTTAAATAGCGTTCTTGAATTAATTTTCCACTCATATTTTCTAACTTCACTTATAGTTTCTAATTCCTATTCCCTGATATTTGGAGTTAACAATTTGTGATGTTTCACCAACTATCCTTGTCCCTTTACAATCATTCCCTTGGTGATTTCATTTAGTAAGTATATTCCTTTGCAGTTGTAATATTTCTGAAATTATAAAGACATTAGAATGAACATTGTAGCCATATTTACTATTGATCCTAGTGGTTTCTATTTATTTTCTAAACTTTCCACCCTATGTCACTTTTCTACATTATGAAATAACCTACAGAATATATATATATATATATATGTGTGTGTGTGTGTGTGTGTAGAGAGAGAGAGAGAGAAAGAGAGAAACTATCTAAAAGAACATGTCACACTGTCCATTTTAGAGAGATATATGTCAATCACAGTATTTATGAACATCATTGATTCCTAAGAGAAATCTGAATCCAGATTGTCATATACCATAACATATTTGTATTTTCTGAGCTATTTAAGAGAAACGTCATTTCCTGACTGACTCAAATAAGTCCGTACTGCCTTGTTATTGGGATCACATAATTGATCATTCCTCCTTCTCAAATTCATTTAAATCTCATGAAATATATTTATGAAAGTACTCAGAAAAGCATTGAGGGAAAATTGAGATATAGTAACGTAATAACTGGAGTATTAGAAAAGAAGGACTCTAAACTAATACATCCATTTTGGAAAGATGTTTGGAGAATACTCAAAGATCTAAAAATAGACATGGTATATTTTTAATTGAAAGCTAATATTAGAAAACAATATGTATATTGTTATACATGTATATGTATATACATTATACATATACATACTTTTGTGTGGGCAAAAAAAGAAAAGGATAAAAAAGAAAATCAGTATATTATATACAGCATAGATTAGTTACATTGTATAACAATATAAATACATACTATATTTAAGTCAAATACATAAATAATTATTGCCCAATTGCTCTCTTACACAAAGAAGAAGTAGAATTGTAGATTAATTTGATGCTCTGTATTGCTGATATTTTTCCTACCTTCTTTTCTTTCCTTCTTTCCCTTTGTTCAGATTCAGTAAATATTAATTGGAAAATTTTATACCAAATGAGACTTCATGCCAACCATAAAAATCTAAAAGTTAACATTGTGATTGCCTTCTTCCTCTGTAGTAAAACACCTATCCCTCATCTTTACACAGATCTCTACCCAGACTTGTTCTCATGGGTTGAAAAACTTCAATTTTGTTAGTCTTCCACATTCTTCCACCACAGCACCTACTCTCCCAATTTCAACTATTTTCTCAGCAACCTGGAAGATCTCTAAAATGGTGACCCAATAATCAGAGCAATTTTGGTACCTCTCTCAGTAGAGGATAATTGTATCCCTATGAACAAAATACATAGTCTGTTCAAATATCCTCTCAACTTGAAAATTAATGTCATTTTTACAGCTTCATGAACATTATTGGAAAACTGGGCCATGATTGATAACTGGCTGGTTGGGATTTTGACAGTCAGCTGTGGAGTTAGGCCTCCTCACAGCCTCTTTCTAGATATCAATTTTTTGTTAATTGGCTAGAAAAGACTATAGATTCTGTTGCATCTAATACAACATGAATTTGTTCACTGGTATTAATGTCAATGATTCATATAGCTCTAGCTATCCTATAGATTTAGGAGCTTACTAACTATAGAAAGATTTTTGTTTTCACATCTATTTCAATTTGTTTGTTTAGACCAACATTACTGTGGAAAGTACCAGGTATGTATTTTCAAAAAATGAAGAAAACAAAGCCTGAGGAAAATTAAAAAGAAGAGGAGCTTGCTTAACCGTTTGTAACTGGGAATCAGTAAGCTTGTCAAAATGAACATTTTAAAATTCCCGGGTAAGAATATAAACACATTCTTTTTTTTTTTTTTTCCCAGAGTCTCACTATGTCTCCTTTGGTAGAGTGCTGTGACATCACAGCTCACAGCAACCTCAAACTCTTGGGCTTAAGCAATTCTCTTGCTTCAGGCTCCCAAATAGCTGGGACTACAGGCACCTGCCACAATGCCTGGCTGTTTTTTTGTTGTAGTTGTTTAGTTGGCTGGGACTGGGTTCGAACCCACCACTCTCAGTGTATGTGGCTGGCGCTGAGCCTATAATCACATTTTAAATATGATATATAAGGAAATACAAAAAGAAGTGAGAAAGGATCTACTGACACATACATGATAACCGAGTCAGAATTTTAGCTATTACTTGCAATATTTCCTAGAGTTCAAGTTATTTATTGATGTGAGCTTGAAGAGATGCCTAGAGAATAAAGAATGCTGTCATAGCTTATTCCATGAATATGTTTTAGTTTGATGACCCAGAAGCAGCTTTGGGAAGGGTCTAAGCTTATATAAGTAGAATAATATCAAAGATGATATTACTCAAAACACACATACACTTTGGAATCAAACTAGTCTACTTTGTACTTTCAGTGAAGAAAGTGGTTGTGGTATTGTCCTCAGAAAGAAGTTTACTAGTGGCGTGGGTGGCCTGGAGTGGGCTTTGCCAATTGTTACTATTTATTCTTCTGATAAGATCATCAACAGACCAAGAGACCAATTGCATCTGTTCATTAAGTTTCTTTAAGAGGAAAAATAATGGAAGAAAAGTATTCAACTTTATCCTGTCAGTATTCTCTTATCCTCTTGGACTTTTCTTAGTTCCATAGTCAATTCTATGTTACTACTAACTGCACAGTCTTTTCTCTTGTACTTAAACAACTTTACGTAAGTATCCTAATTTGCAGAAACTTGGGCCCCAACTAGAAAACCCAATGGCTATGGGTTAACTCCATCCTCACCTCTATAACAGAGAAGTTCTATAAACAAAGTTTATATGTTTTATTTAAAAAAAAAAAGATATTCCACTTTCAAAATTTAAAAAATATTTAAAAAGAAGGATCTTATCTTCTAAAATAAATTTATTTATTGGCATGAGTTATGGATTTAACCATATTTCTTTTATGAAGAAAAAATAAATGAATGAATAAATTCATCAATATAACTTTGTTCTCTTTAAATTACTGATATGTTGTGTAATATATGTAATTTTTTTCAAATTGTATCAGGTTAATTTCCCAATTTGATTTATTACTTCCCTATTGTTTTGCTCAAGTTATAGTCTTTTAATTAAATTTTCATATCGACAGCTATGATCAATTCACCTCTGGTTTTGTAAAGATTTTATCAGCATTGGAGATTGAGTTGATGATTATTTTGTAGCTGCCATGGGTATCTTTTCTTTTGCTGCATACTTTGGAATAGGTGAGTAGATGGCAGACTGAGAAATTTTCAGAGGATAATATGGAATATCCCTTTCCACTATTCAAACTCATTTCCATGGATAATCCATAACACTTTTTTAAAAAATAATTTTATTAAATCATAATTGTGTACATTGGTGCAATCATGGGACACAATGTGCTTACTTCATATACAAACAGAAATATTTTGATCGTACTGTTAGAGATAGCCTTCATGGCATTTTCTTAATCACTATATGAAGACATTGATATTCTACATTTAATAAGTTTCACCAATTCCCTGCTAAGATGCACCATAGGTGTGGTCCCACCAATTGCCCTCCCTACACCCCTCCTTTCCCCTCCCCTCCCCTCCCTTTCCCTTTTCCCTGTATTCTTGTTGTATAATTGGGTTTTAGCCTTCATATGAGAGCTATAAATTAGCTTCATATTAGGGCTGAGTACATTGGATACTTTTTCTTCCATTCTTGAGATACTCTGCTAAGAAGAATATGTTCCAGCTCCATCCATGTAAACACAAAAGAGGTAAAGTCTCCATCTTCCTTTAAGGCTGCATAGTATTCCATGGTATACATGTACCACAATTTATTAATCCATTCATGGGTTGATGGGCATTTGGGTTTCTCCCAAGACTTAGCAATTATGGATTGGGCTGCA